>DWMZ01005861.1:0-10677 GCA_018249855.1 Eueides tales michaeli | reverse complement strand
TCGTATAATATAATGTATGTATTATGAACTTTTTTTAAGACGCGTAAATCGAAATTTGTCTAATTTTTTTATAATGTTATGTGTAACATTTTAGTAATAATAAAATAAATTAGGAAGGAATATTTCACATTTGTGTCTTAATACCCCCAATTGTTAGATGTTAATGTTGGTTATATATGGTTGTATGCTACTATTTTTAGGACTTGTCTGTTTGTTTGTCTGTACATGTACATCTTCTGGGCTACCGGATCAATTTTTTTATCGTTTAGTATTATAATAATTTATTAGGTCCGGACAAGATCTAGGCTAAATTTAATTTTGAACACTCACACTTTAGGTAGACCCAGCTAAACTATAAAAATTACGAAATACTTAGCAAAGACTTGTTGAGCGTGATAAGCATTTTCCATCGATAAATAAAAATTAAACATCTAGACCATCTGATTAACTACCATAATTTTCTAGCTAAACTAGAAAAATAAAAAAAAATCGCATTAGCAAAAAATGTTAAACTTGATACATATTTTCTATTGACCCACAAAGTAGTAATGTACACAATCCATAAAATAACCTAACATCTGTTTGGTCTAATCTTCGAAATATTTGATCTATATATGTTTTCCACTAGTCGCAAAGCATTTTTTTAGTTCGGAATACTATGCAGGATCGTTCTTTTTTTTTCGAGAAAAAAAAAACCCACTGTCGCTGTGCACGTGCGTAGATATGAAATAAGTAAATAACTATAGATTATAATTTTTTTTATTGATAATATTTTATTTTCATTAAACAATATTATTTATGATAGTAAAATCTTCAAAGATTCAATTCACGATTTATGATATTTATATAAATATTCGTACTTACAGGGCCACTAGTTTTGAATAACAGCGTAATTGAAGCATCAAATTCAGGATTTAGCAGCAATAACTATGAAAATAAAATTGTTTTTGTTAGTTTCACGCTATATTCTGCATATAGACAGCGGAAATTGGGTACCAAGTATACTAGTGAGGTCTATCGTGGCGCAGCGGCACAAGCGTGTGACTGAAACATACAGGTTGTGGGTTCGATCCCCAGTCGAGGAAATGAAATTTTTAGTCTTTTCCACTTTAGAAAGATAATCTATGTCCGCGAGAGGTGTAGCGAATAAACTTTTGTATTTTACTTCTTTATTATTAATCAGATTGTGCTGGCTGTTTTTGTCAACTCAGTCGGTGGCCAGAGCTTGTGCAAAGTGACGGTGGAGCCACGGTATGTACTCTCAAGAAGTAGTTACAGCTATGCCGTACGTCCGCGAGACGTATGATTATCTTTTTCATGAAACATTTGCAAGTTTTTTTTATAATTATGGTTTATTGTTATTAACAGATACTTATTGTTATCATATATTTATTATTGTTATTTATTTCATAGTGGCAAAACGAAGAGTGTTGGATAGTGCTTAAATTGTGGATTTTTTTAATTAAAATGAAACAGAATCGTCATCAGAATGTGACTGCAAAGTCGGCCTCTTAGAAGACGAAGTCCAGAGTGATAACGAAGACGAATTGATCGACTGATCTGCTGACCATCGATCAGGGAGTGTTACAGGCCAAGCTTCTTCTTCAGATAGTTCTATCAGCTAGATTGATGACCTTAATGCGCTGAAACTCTTCTTTCCCTTGTTATGTTTTAATCTCTTCTTAACTGAAGAGATACTGAATGCAATATTAATATGGAAGAACGTAGAAATTTATCTGAAGCGTCACAAAAAATAAGCCATATCTATCACAGATAATCTGGAAAACTGAAAATATTTTCAGCTACTTTTAATGATACGATTAATATTAAAGTCCATGTGCTTATAAGGATTCTGGCATTATCTGCTGCCATGGAATTGGATTGATAGCTCTTTTTCAAGAATGAGTCGTGACAAATTTAACTTTCTGATCAGGTCTCTACGATTGGATGAAAAATTATTACGTCCAACGCTTAAAACAACAGATCCATTTATATTTATCAGAAAAATTTTAGCGAAAAAATGCCAAATAAAGCCTGAAAGTGATCATAAATCTTCCTTTAGAAAATAAGGTAAGCTTTATGTTGATTAGAACTCTCGTTTTTAACTTCTAACTTCTCAAATCAAATTGATGGCTTATTTGCTTAAATAACATAAAAGTATAATTTAAATTTGTAATATATGATAAAAAGATTATTGACCTAAAAAAAAATTCAATTAAAGTAACACATGCTCGCATGGACGTATGATTATCTTTTTTTGGTAGTTCTGATGTGATTATCTTCTAGGGTTAATGTTTGATTTCTTCGCTATGGTAATAAGGCAAAAACGTGGCGTTGAGTTCCGCCACTCAACACGCAATGCCACAAATTCGGCGGAAAGTGGAACGGAGTGACTTAACACTAAGTTCCCAAGTTCCCTCTGCCTACCCTGCCATATGTACGATACAACGTGAAGCTGAAAAAAGTATATTAGTATACTGAAATTATCACTTTCCTCTCCGAAATCTCGAGGTATTGCGAGTTGCCACTACAACGTCTCGCTTTGTCTTGTTACTAGATTAAAGAAATTAAAATATTGATATATCCATTTCCCTAAACGGGACGGAAATCACTACCGTCGAGTTTATATTGCTACGTTCGTCATGAGGTCCTCAAAGGTATTTTATCGTCGAATAATATAAGAATGCTAGGTACTAGCATGGATGTCACAGTGAGAATGAAGAGGAGCGTGCTCAGGTGGTTTGGGCACGTCGAGCGAATGAGTGAAGAGAGAATATCAAAAAAGATCTATGAAGGAAAAGCCAGTGGTAAGAGAGGGAAGGGGAGACGGTTCCGTTGACCTTCGAAAACACGGTATCTGCGATACTGGAGGAGGGTCACATAAAAAGCATGAGGACCTCCCGAAGGGCATGTATGAAAAGTTTATTGACAGTGGACGAGGCGAAAGAGGTATGCTGAGACTGCAGCGTTTGGCGCTCCGTTCTCTTTGCCTACCCCGCCAGGGATATAGCGTAAAGCTAAGTAAGTAATATAAGAATGCATTAAAAAAAGAAGGAAGAATACAATTCTATTTCTTTTATCACAATTCTAGATTTAAAAGAAACAAATCCATAGAATAACAAAACAGAAAAAAAAACCTATGCGTTTTTCAGCATTATTAGAGGGAACCTGATGTTAAATTACTCAGCTTCATGCTGTATCCGGCACGTGGCAGGGTAGACAGAGGAAACTTGGGAACCTAGTGTTAAGACACTCCGTTCCACTTCCATTCCCCGCTTTCCGCCGAGTTTGAGGCATTGCGCCACTCAACACGCAATGTTAAAATACTGCGAAAAATTGCGTGTTGTACAACCCCGCGCTTTTTGAATCAACCCGGATAAATGAAAATAATTTACATATAGCCAATTTTCACTCAATGGAGGTCTAATTCACTACTGTCAACAGTGAAACGTTGTCCTAAGTCGCCACACTGATCTCAAAGAAAAAAATCTTTAAATACAAAAAAATATACTTATAATTAATGCAAAAATAAAAGCATATAACTATGGCCGTTAACGTTTCAACTGCTAACGTGGGGTCCGATTTAGTGAATGCACCAACGTCTGTTAGCAGTATTAATAAATTGGACCACTTGTGAGTGTGCTAACGAAATCAACTAGTTAACTATAACCGAACAGGACATTTTTTGATATAAACATAAGTGGAGTATGTGGTGTAGCCGTTGAAGATATTAAAATGCTTGTATTTCAAGCATTTTCCGCAATCGAGGAAGTTGACGATAATGACTTTGACGTGGAACGTCAAAATAACGTCAATGCTCACGATATTAAAGCTCCAACCGTCAGTACTGTAAGCGTGACGACACTTGTGACGTCATAGCATCTACAACTAGAATTAGACCGCACGTTGGTATGCTATGGCGCTATCAGCACAATTCGGTCTTTATTAAATTAAAAAATATATATTATTAGAATAAAAAAAGATGACAATAAAAATTTTCGTACTGGTAATAAAAAATATTATATAGTAACACTTAATTTTGACAATTTATGTTATCTTTATCTATCAAATTTAGGATTAAGATTTATCGTTTATCGGCAGATTTAGTTTTGCGAAGTGATTATCTTGTTCCAATTTCTAAAAATAAAGTTATTTATAATTTAAATATATATGATTATGTAGTGCTTAGTTATCTTTTACATACGTGGTTTATAGCGGCTAACAATATAAAAGTTTCGTAGTAATGCGGTGGAAGCCATACATACATCATCACATAATTTGCTAGTGAACGGTACATTATATTCGGTTTACGTATACTAATAGAAAAATTGATTGTTAAAAGTATCATTTTAATTTAAAAAATGTTAAAAGAAACGCTCTTTTTAATTTTTCTAAGCGCATAATATCCTTTATTGTGCCGCAGCTTATAATAATTGAGGTACTCATTTATAAATAAATATTTAAACAACTTGTGTCGTATATAAAGTGATAACAGAAATTAATTAAATTAAAGTGTCTTTATAATTATTTTTAAATGATAAAAAAAACGTAAACATGGATACGCCACATTTCATCCAAATAAAAATAGAGCCCACTGACCAGCAATATGATGAACAACTTAACTTAAAAGAAGAACAGAACGAAGAAGTCCATTCCAAAGGCATAAAATTTACAAATTATTATGAAGATGTGAAACAAGAGATACCAGATAATGCAAATATTAAAATTGAACCAGAAGATTATGATGATACCTGTGATGATGATCCGTATGAAACCCAGGAACATATACTACCTGATATATGTATTGAAATAGGTCCCTCAGCTTATAGGCAGCCTGATGGTAACTGTTGTTGATGTTTTAATTTAATATTATATTAGTATGAGATTGAGATTAGTTATATATAAATTGAATTATTAAAAAAAATATATGTAAAAATGCCATACTTATTTTCAGTTTCATGCTGTATCTTGTAAATACCAGGGAAGGTAGGGGGAACCTAATTTTAAAACAGTGTTCCTTATCTTGGCACAAATTACCACTATCCAAATTATGAGATTTTGAATGTTCAATGGTGCAATTAATCACTGTACATTGCCTCAGAAACAACAGCAATTGTATTTTTAGTACAGATCTTATATCATTGGGCCATGGGGTCTTTTACATTAATTTATTATACAATATATTATGAAATTATTGAGTTAATTTATTTATTGATATATTATAAGTTAATTTATTTATTAATATATTGATGTTAATTTATATATTGATATAGTTGCACATCAATAAATTATAATAAAATAATATTTATTTAAGATGGTGGAAGCTTTCTTACAAAAACAAAAAGTAAAGGATCAAAACCTAAAGCTAAGGGGAAAAAGCCTAAAAAGGGCCAGGATGTAGAATATTTACCTGCAAAGGCTAAGAATAAGAAACAGGTACATCAATTAATTTTTTTAATAATATTTTTTTTTTTTATATTTTTATTTCATCATATATAAAAGAAAATTTGGGCAATTGTTTAAAATACTACATAGAGCAGTAAAAAAATACCTAATATTGCAAGATATGTTTATATTTCTCTCATATATTTTGTTAGTTTTTCAAGCTTTGCTTCCTATAAAGTAGAGTAGGCAAACAAAACCTGTAATTAATAGACACCCTCTCGACTTTATGTATAAATTAGATATTGTACATTGAGTGAAACAATCCTTAAGGGTACCATACGGAAGAAAGTAAAAATAATTCAATCCCTTAAATAAGAAAAACCTATAACCACCATAGTACAGTCACATGATGCACCATAATAGCTTAAATAGTTAGTCTGTGAATCTATTAAAAAATTGTATAAAAAATATATAAATATATAAAAATTTACCCCGTGCAATTAGCCAGAGTCAATGTAAAAACAGTAAGTAGAATTTAAATGGATGAATGATACATAATATAAATTTCGAATATAGAGTATTTAAAAGTGTAATGTTATATATTATATAAGACTAGTGACATGCTTGCGGCTTCACCTGCTGAAGTTACATAATTATTTGTTTATAGACTAAATTGCGTTTGTGTTCTATGTCTATTAGAACACAAGGACAAGGTAGATAAATCTATTAATAGCTCTTTGAATTAGATATTTTTATATGGGTTTAAAAAATACTTAATAATATCATTGATCGTAAATGTAAAAAAATACTTGAATTTCCCAATTTTTGTAGTGCACACTTTATTTTATTTTCGACAGAGACAAATTTCCGTAAATTTCTCAATTATTAACTACCATATTTTAACTGTGTTTGTCCTTCTTGGGGAAGGACAAACACAGTTAAAATATGGTAGTCAATAAATATATACAATATTGGCTCTGGATCAAATTTTGTTGAAATCAATTCAGTAGCTTAGTCGTGAAAGTGTAACAGACCTACAGTTGCTTTCCCATTTATAATATTAATAAGAATTTTTAATTCTCTACATTTTCTAAAGTTATTGATTTTTAATAATTATATTGTTTTTGAGAAATGTATGAAAAACTGAATGAAATTTATTAAAATACCTCCTGAGCAAAAAATTGGCAACACATTACATACAATAAAACTATATAAACATATGTATACAGTTTTCAATGTATAGATATTGATTGTTTTTTTCAGTTTCATGCTGTATCCCGCATATGGCAGGGTAGGCAGAGGGAACTTGGGAACCTAGTGTTAAGACACTCCATTCCACTTCCGCTCCCCATTTTCCGTCCAATTTGAGGCGCTACGTGTTGAGTGGCGGAACTCAACGCCGCGTTATCAAAGCGAATTATGAAAGTATTAAATGTTTAATTTGAAAATATTAAATAATTCATTTCCTCGAGTGGGGATCCAACCCACAACCTGTCGTTTACAGTCACACGCTTGGGCCCCCGCGTCACGACAGGCCACAGACAAATATTGTTTTAAAAGTAACAATATTGTTAGAAAAAGTAAGTAATTGAAATTAGTAAAAAACAAAGAGCAATTCAAGCGGGCAAAGCTGTGGGCGGGTCGGTTTACAACAATTTTTATTT
The DNA here is from genome assembly GCA_018249855.1 of Eueides tales michaeli. Taxonomy (NCBI): domain Eukaryota; kingdom Metazoa; phylum Arthropoda; class Insecta; order Lepidoptera; family Nymphalidae; genus Eueides; species Eueides tales. Next base: position 3,628 of record DWMZ01005861.1, on the reverse strand, counting down.
ATTATAATGATTATTTTTAAGAAGTAAAAATATTGAAACATATTTAGATAAATATACTTGAAAATTAATCTATTTCAGAAGAAAGAGCCAAACGTCAAACCCACAATTAAGGGCAAACCTAAAAGTAAGTATTAATAATCTTTTTTTTGGCTTCACCTTGTGGCAAAGGAACCTGGCATCCTAGTGTTAAAACACTCCGCTCACACTTCCGCTTTCCGTTTAAAGCTGAAGAGTGACAGAACTCAGCGCCATGCCTTGCCTCGTCTTTATTACAGAAAAATTATAATGTCATATATTTTATTTGCTCTAGTGGGGATCGAACCCACACCTGTATCCTTAACAGGTGCACAAGATCCTGCGTGATGATTTCAGTCTTTTATTTTCCTACTCTTACAGATGATTTTCTTTTACTATGACTATAGTATCGACAAATGATCTAGGTATAAAAAACTATTACATATATATTACATATATTACATACATAGTGTTATTGTAGTTAATTCTGTCTGAAATAAACGCCCATATGAGGTGCCTTCGACCTCATTTGGTACCACGTGCCTTGTAAATATCTATAAGACGTTACGTTTTAGTAATTATTATCTTGTAATTTGGTCTAAATTTATATATCAGAAGCCTTAAATCATATATATATATATATATATATATATATATATATATATATATATATATATATATATATATATATATATATATATATATATATAACTCAACACCGCGCTTTGCCTATTTACCTAAACTGAGAAACGAGTGTTTTAAACTGGGATCGAACCCTCCACCTCAGTCACATGCTTGTGCGCCAACGACTAGCCTTAATTAAATGCATTCATCCATCCTAGTATGCCAATTAACATGTATCATTTTCCTTTTTTTTTTTATTTTTATTTTCACGCTGTATCCCGCACGAGGCGGAGTAAACAGAAGGAGCCCGGGAACCTAGTGTTAAGACACTCCGTTCCACTTCCGTTCCCCACTTAAATTAACTAAATTGAAATGTGACCTAAACATATTTAACATTGTATAATAAATAGCGTCACCATTTTTAGCTGACGCGGAAGACCAAAAATATTCCGACGAAATAACAAAGCACATAGAAATAGTGACAATCGACGAAACTGAGAGACAAAAGGAGCATCACACGTTGTTCAGTAGTAGGAAACATATGAACTATACCTGTGAGCCTTGCGCCCTAGGATTTGTGGTGGAGGAGGCTTACCATATGCACATGAAGATACATTCGAAGGTAAACTTTGGAGGAGATTGGTTTTTTTTTTTCGGTAAAAAATAGGTAAAATTTGTTATATGTGTTCAAAATATATATTGTATTCATTAGTAAGAAACATATGAACTATATTTGAATCAAGTCTTTTTTTACTATAAACAAGTAAAATTGGTTGTAGAGTGTTTGAAAAATATTTTGGTTGTTCAAAATATATTGTATTCAGTAGTAGGAAATATGTGAACTTTACTTGAGAGCCTTAAGCCTTAGAATTTAGTCTTTTTTTTTGCTAAAAATAAGTTAAGTTGGTTATAGAATGTTTGGAAAATGTGTGGGTTGTTTAAAATATATTGTATATTATTCAGTAGTAGGAAACATATAGAACTCTACTTGCGAGACTTACACCTTAGGATTTGTGTTGAAAGAGGCTTAACATATGCACATAAAAATAAATAAATACAGAAGTTTGGTTTACTTTTTGGTAAAAATAGGTAAAATTGGTGTTAAACGGTCTGAGAAAACCTTCGATTGTTCGAAACATAAAATATTTAGTTTAAATACAATTATTCAGACGGTGAACATATATTACACTCGTGAGTCCTGCGGAAATAATTACCCCATATGTACAGGAAATTGGGTACAATTGCAAACCTAGTGTAAAGTTGCTCCGTTTCGTTCCACACTATTAGCCGAACTAGGCATTGCGTGTTGAGTGGCGTAACTCAACGCTGCGCCTTACATTGTTAAGTTTAGCGAAGAAATTAACATATTAAATGTTGCATTTTCTACAGACAGACAAAATAACAATTGATAATATTTGTTTTTCAGGAAAACGGCGACCACCTCTGCGACATATGCCAAGCGCGTATGAAAACGGCGGACGTGCTGTACCGGCACAAGTTGCGCCACTACCGTCGTTATAGATGCGCGATATGTTTACTACAGTTAAGAGACAAGGATACGGTGGCCGCTCACGTGATGCGAGAACACTTGGGTGCGGCGTTCGTGTGTCAGCATTGCGGGAGGGATTTTAAGTTAGTTATATTTTTAATTTTTGTTTTTTTAATTTTTGTTTTATTTAGGTTTTTTTTTTAGAAAAAAACATCTGAACGAAATTTGAACTCGCGCTTGGAAATCGTTCAAAAGCTGTATTTGTTTAGTTTAGTAAAGCTGTATTTATAGAGAATACAGCTTGGATATAGAAATAGTATGTTATATATTTTGTATATGTTGTATGAAATTTTTCATTTGATATTTGAACCCGCGACTCTTGGAAATCTTAACTTACTTACTTATTTGTTATTATACTTACTTAGCTTCACGCTATATCCCTAGCGGGGTAGGCAGAGAGAACGGAGCGACAAACGCTACGGTCTCAGCATACCTCTTTCGCCTCGTCCACTGTCACCAACCTCTTCATATATGCCCTCCGAGGCCTCATGCTTTTTACGTGACCTGCCTCCAGTATCGTAGATACTGTGTTTTCGAAGGTCAACCGAGGTCTCCCCCTCCCTCTCTTACCATTCACTTTTCCTTCATAGATCTTTTTTGCCATTCTCTCTTCACTCATACGCTCGACGTGTCCAAACCACCTGAGCACGTTCTTCTTCATTCTCACTGTGACATCCACGCTAGTACCTACCACTCTGTGTAACTCTTCATTGGGTATGCGATCAGCTAAACTGACTCCGTATATACTACGAAGAAATCATACATGTTAAAATTTAAAAAAATATTCTATTAAATAATTCTAAGCAGTTATAAATAACGTTCTTATCTCTTTAATTTATAACGATTTCAATATTTGTTTAATAGCTTCTGTTTCTTCTTCTTCTGATTCAGTTAAGCAAAAGGTGTCATGTTCATTCCCCATCTACATTTTTTATACGTTTCCAAAAACGTTTTTTTTATTTCTAATTGTATAATAACTAATTTTGTTTTAAATATATTATATATAATGCTCATTCCAGACGTCCCCAATATCTAAAAAGGCACATAGAACAAATGCACACGCGCCCCCTACACTTGGAGTGTCCGGTGTGCAGGCGGGTGTTCCACGAGCGGGGCTGGTACAGATGTCATGTTAGGTGAGAAAAAAAATAGTTTCTTTTTCTCTCTGTTCTATAAAATACTTTTTTGTTCTGTACGATTTTTTTTTGTATAATAGTTGTTGACGTAGAAAATTGATATTGATTGATCGAGTGCAAGCTGGAAGAGAGGGTGATCGAGAATATCGTGTATTGTGAGGCCTCGCGTGAGTGCCTATAATATGAGAAAAAATTATGAAAAAAAAAATGTTGTGATTCTTTATGAATTTGGATCAAGATGTAAATTGATTTTTTTTTTGCTTTTGATAAAGGGGAAGAATTAAGAAGCTGACCGTTATTTTTT
>DWMZ01005860.1:0-10678 GCA_018249855.1 Eueides tales michaeli | reverse complement strand
TATATATATATATATATATATATATATATATATATATATATATATATATATATATATATATATATATATATATATATATATATATATATATATATATATATATATATATATATATATAAATAATGTATTCGAGATACAGCGTCTGACTAAAAAACAATATATTCAAAGATACTATTATAACTCATACCTCGATAAAAGACAATATAAAATCACCCACAACAAAGTAGCAACCATTACACGACAACCAAACGTAACCTACATTTATTCTTATAGACAAAGTAAGAAGATTTCACAAAAATAAAGAAAATTCTGCGGAAACCGTTATTTATATAATCAAGAACCTTTTGATCTCAAGATATTCGTTCGTATACAAATATACTGATTTGGGAGAGAGACGGAGTTTAAAATGTATATCGTATTTGGAAATTGATCGAGCGAGCATAGTTTGAGTCTCCGGACTTGAAGTAATCATAGAAAAATAGAAGTAGTATTGTTACTGAAGGTATTGTACTGATTAAGGTTTGATTTCAAAGTATTTTTAACCAAATTATGTTTTTTTTAGCTTTTTCACGTGACAGAGGTATTTAAAATGTTATATGACAATTTTCAAGTTTATCTTTGTACGTCGGTAGAGGAAACTTGGGAACGTAGTATTAAGACACTCCGTTCCCATTGAGATACTTCCGTTACCGATACTTTCTAAGTACTCCAGGTAACTCTAATCTCAGATACAAGAAATTAAACAAGAATATTTTAAGTAATAACTATGATAGAAGTGAACTGAAATATGGATCGAATACAAAATCATCGTGAATACATAAAGACATACCACTAATTTCTTAGCTTCAAAAAACAAAAAAAAAATATTTCCTATGCCGCACAAGGCAGGGTAGGCAGAGGGAACCCGGGAACCTACTGTTAAGACACTCCGTTCCACTTCCGTTCCCCACTTTCCGCCGAATTTGAGGCATTGCGTGTTGAGTGGCAGAACTCAACGCCGCCCTTTGCCTTGTTACCAGAGCGAAGAAAAGAAACATTTAATATTTTAAATTGAAAATATTAAATATTTCATTTCCTTGAGTGTGTATAGAACCCACAACCCGTCGGTTACAGTCACACGCTTGTGCCGCTGCGCCACGACAGGCCTCAACTCGCACTTGATTGGTATAGTTTTCAAATTAATTTGTAAGAAAAGCTTATGTGATAAAAAAGAATCTCATTTAGATTTTTTATACATAAATAAACTTTGATTGAGCCTGGTGTAATCAAGATGTTAAGTCTGTACTCGTACAGTTTATTATTATTTTAAATTAAATAATAACTTAAAGAGTGTTCTAGAATTTTCTTAATATTTTACATCGTAATATAGCAATTAAAGGGCTTCACTTAAGGCCTGGGGATTCAAATTAAATAATTTGAGTTTATACTCATTATTGTTATGATCTGAATTAAATACAAAAATTTCGTGTCAAAAATATACATAGCAAGTTAAAATTCATTTATTTACAATTTGAAAGCTTCACGCTGCTCCCGCATATCACATAGGTATAGAGACTAAGGGAAATTGAGAACATACTTTAAAGACACTCCGTTTCCTTCTTCCTTATGACAGCTTCTTTCCGTATTTTCTACCAAGGTGGCACTGTATACTCAGTGGTGTGAACTGAGTGAACAAAACTTGGCGCTTTGCCTCGTTACAAGAAAATAAAAATAATAAATATTTAATTTCCTCGAGTAGAAATCGAACCAACATCCTGTCCCGTTTACATTCACACGCTTGTACCCCTACATTACCATTTAAGATACTCTTGTATACATATGACGTACACATTGCTATAGCAACGCGTATTGTACGCGTCAGTTCCTTCTTTAGTAAAGCTTAATTCACCTTTACATCTAAAGAACCTTACAAAATCTTTACTTAGAAGAGACAAATCTAGTGTAAAATAAATACTTCCGGGTCAATGAACTGAAAAAATACTTTATCTTCAAGTATGAAAGCAGTTTGCTCACTGACTTCCCATTAACCACTCCATGTCGTACAGATTTTTTCATATATATATATATTTTTTAATGGAAAAATCTAAGTAAAAGAGGCCGTCACAAAGCCGTGAAACAAGCGTGTAGCAGTAAACGAAACGATTATGAATTCAAGTCTCAATATGGGTTTGAATTATTTTATATTTTTATTTTCTCTCGCTCGAGTATCTTAAGACTAGGTTCCCAGGTTCCCTTTGCTAATCTTTCTGTCAGCAGAATACATTAGACACGTCATCTCTTCTCGTTTTATTTATCAATTCAGGTAAATTTTACGTCATGTAGTGTAATTTAAGCCTGTATATTTGTGCAGAATACAGGGCTTAGTTCCATCATTATAAAATACATTATCACTCACACTTCACCTCACAAATTTCCGTTTACACAAAAATAGGAAAACTTCTAGTAATTTATAACTTAAACAAAACCCAATTACGTAGAACCATTTTTTTTTTGGAGATTCATTTGCAATTTTTTAAGCCCCAACGCAAAACGAGGGGTATTATTAGTTTGACCTGTCTCTTCTGTTTCTGACTGTAGCAATATAGGTGTCAAACCCATAGATCAATTTAGCTTCGGTTTTTTTTCATTGGACATTGGTTCAGAGCAAGGTTGAGTAAAAATTAGTATAACAATTATCAATTGTTTTCCGAAATAATGTGAGACGTTTTACTGATAAATGTGTCGGGGTTTCTAAATTTTTTAATTAATAGTATAGTATATATATTTACAAAGCGTTTAGTTCAACCACTCAACATGCAATGCCAATACATTCTTTGCTCTAACTCCTGAAAGCTATTGTTAATATTTAACTTTTATTTCGATAGCTGCAAACTGTTATTCGATACACGTATAGTATAATAGTTTACAGGCGCATTGTTGAGTTATGTTGAGGAAAAAATCATGTGCACAGATCTAATAGTCATATATACTTTCCAAACAATTACTAATTCCCAAAAATGTGAAGAACCAGTGAAATTTGTTGAATAAATATACATGGGGCGAAATAAAATTGATGACCAACGTAGATCCCTCGATCAAGATATATCCGGTATATTAAAAATCTTTTTTTTAGGGCATGCTGTATCCCACACATAACAGAGTAGACAGAGGGAACATAGGAACCTAGCGTTAAGATACTCTGTTCTCATTAAGACATTTCTGTTCTTCACAGTCCACCAAGTTCTGAGTGCACTGCGTATGGAGTGTTCTTTTTTTTAGTTTCACGTTGTATCCCGCACAAGTCAGGGTAGGCAGAGAAAACCCAGGAACCTAGTGTTAAGACACTTTGTTTTACTTCCGTTCCCCGCCAAATTTGAGGTATTACGTGTTGAGTAGCGAAACTCAACGCCGCGCTTTTGCCTTATTACCAGAGCGAAGAAATGAAACATTAAATATTTAAATTGAAAATATTAAGTATTTCATTTCCTCGACTGGGGATCGAACCCAGAGCCTGTCGGTTACAGTCACACGCTTGTACCGCTTCGCCACGACAGGCCTCAAAAATAAACGTTAAGAAGTAATTTCAGAAATCATGCCATAACGACAAAAGTTACAATCTAGCCCTAAACTCAGTCAACACGTCCAAAATAACATCACGTAGGGCATAAGGCCTTAACCTAAGGCCAGTAAACCTCTATTTTGACCCTATAGAATTTAAGAGTCAGAGAAATTCCCTACATATGAACGTGCCAAGAATTCGTTTGGGAAATGGGTGGTTATATTAAATACCTTATTTTTCTATATTAAACTCAATAAGTTATGATACAGGTCAAGTTTTTATTTCGATTTATGATTTATTCAGTAATAGCTGGGTAAGTATAGGGAACCTAAGGTTAATATTATGTTCCTACTATTGGATTGATTTTTGAGATCGTGGCGCATTGTGATGTGGACAACGTGTGAAAACAATCAAATTGAACCTCTGATATGATGATGTCTATTAAAAAAGATTTTGTGATTTATTTAAATACTTAACGAAATTGTTACATTTATAGTTCTTAAGTCAAAAATACTTAGTGAAAGTATCAATATTACTTTGTGCTTCTCAAAAAATTTACTCTAAGTTACAGTATGCTAAAAACGGTCACCCATCCTTGGATAAGCTAGAGGTAAAGTTGCTTAACTTAATTCAAAACCCAGATAGAACTGAAAATCAATAGTGAAAGTTATATCTAAATCCTACAACTCTCCAGTGTCAAAATGTAGTCAATATAGAATAATATTTGCAATGCAAATGGCAGATTCGAATATATAATTCCTGTATTTAAAGGTCATTGTACTGTATACATGGTGTTTGAAAATAGATATATACACTATTTTTAAGAACGTATAAAAATTTGAACGAAGCAGGATTTGAACCCACGCCTCTTGGAAACCGTCCAAGCGCTCTGACCACTAAGCCATTCGTTCTCAGCGAGCTTCGTCGAAATTTTTATACGCTTGTTACAACTTATTAATGTTGTTAGCATCTCTGTAGGGAAATTTTTACAAATTTCCGCTACCCAAAGACGATTCGTTAAAATTATCGTTTGGCAAGAGAGAATGCTATTTATTAAATATTTATACTATTTTTAAAGTGTTATTCCACACTTAGGAAAGAAAAATACTAAATTTAAAAACGTATAAAAATTTGAACGAAGCAGGATTTAAACCCGCGCCTCTTGGAAACCGTCCAAGGTCTCTGACCACTAAGCCGTTTGTTCTCACCGAGCTCCGTCGAAATGTTTATACTTTTTTAAATTTAGTATTTTTCTTTCCTAAGTATGGAATAACACTTTAAAAATAGTAAAAATCGTTATATATTTTTTATTTTTTTATAGTATATTTAGGTTATAATGGCATTGAAATAATATAATTACGAAATAAGAAAAAGATAAAAAATGGGTACGGAGTGTCTTAACACTAGGTTCCCAAGTTCCCTTTTTCTACTCAGCTTAATGCGGGATTCAGCGTGAAACCGAAAGAAAAAAAGGCGAAGAAGGTTTACTGCGCTTACTGCGTACCCAGACAAAAAATAGGCAAATTATTAAAATAATGTATACTTTTATACTTCTTATAAAAATATACATTATATGAAAATTAGTTACTATTAACCAAACTCGAAAAAAATAAAAAACACGCATTCCTTCCATAATAACTCTAATATAGGAGAAATCAATCACTATGTCCTCTCCTGCATTGCATTACCGGTTTATATAAAAAAGAACTCCCTGTATTTACATCAGAATAAACGTCAATCCACAGGGCTCTATGACATAATCGGATTTAACAACCGTGTATGCTCGCTAAGCGTCCAACTAACTCTGAGGCATTAGAAATAATATTATATATTTGGGAAAAAATCCTGTTTCATTCCGATTTTACCAATAGAATATTTCTAAGCTAAAATAATGAACTAATTATGATTGAGGCCTGTCGTGGCGCAGCGGCACAAGTGTGTGACTGTAACCGACAGGTTCTGGGTTCGATCCCAACTCGAGGAAAAGAAATATTTAATATTGAAAATATTTAATGTTTCATTTCTTCGCTCTGGTAATAAGGCAAAGCGTGGCATTGAGTTCCGCCTCAAATTCGGCGGAAAGTGGGGAACGGAAGTGGAACGGAGTGTCTTAACACTAGATTCCCGGGTTTCTTCTGCCTACCCTGCCTCGTGCGGGATACAGCGTGAAACTAAAAACAGAAACATTTTTTTTCTGCATTTTGTTGTTCTTAACGCCGTAGAACTTGGACTCCTAGTGTTAGCATAAGTTTCTGTCTTTACTTACCACTGAATTCGTGAGGATATGTATTTTTGGTGGCAAAATTTAACGCTGCGCTATGCCTAATTACGAAAGCGTGGAAAGACATTAAATATTTTATTTATAAATATAGACATCGAATCCACAACTGTAGCGCTACTTTCATAATAAATTATAATTTTGTCACCATATCTCTAATATAGCATAACAATTTTTCTAACGATCCTATTAAATTTTAACATGATTTTGCTCTTTAAGTTGAAAGAAATTTGCCAGTTCATTAGGTAAAAAGTATTAAGTACGTACCAAGATTATTTTTTTCAGCTGCCGCTCTTAGAGAAATCTATACTGATCAGATGCTGCATGTTTGGCTCAATGTGCTTACCTCATGAAGTACTAGATCGATTAAAAAAAAAATATTTTTACTATCTTTAAAGTGTTATTCCACACTTAGGAAAGAAAAATGCTAAATTTAAAAACGTATAAAAATTTGAACGAAGCAGGATTTGAACCCGCGCCTCTTGAAAACCGTTCAAGAACGGTTGAACGGTTTCCAAGAGGCGCAGGTTCAAATCCTGCTTCGTTCAAATTTTTATACGTTCTTAAATTTAGTACAAAAAAATATTTTTTGAATTTTGGAGTGGATCATTTTTTCTATTTTAGTACATTCTCTGAATGTTTGTAGCGCTTTTGTCTCGTTCCCCTGAATATACCTTGAACATACTAACGTCAGTATCGAAATTACAAAACCACAATGTATAAAAGAAGAAAAAAAAAACATTTAGAATCTAATCCAATTGAATATAAACTTAAACTAAGTTCCTAAGAAAATTAATTCATTCAACAATACAAACATAAAAAGCAGCTGAAGAATAGAATTAGAATAGGATTAGAATAGGATCACCCTGGTACTGATGGTGTCGTAAGAGGCGACTAAAGTACGAGTGGAAGAGTCACGTTGTCAGCAATGGCAACACGCATGGGCAGGCTCGACCGGATTGTTACCACCCCCGGCATTTAAAACCGGCGTTAAGTAGTGGCCTTGGTCACTGCGTTTCGCATTGGGTTATGCCGGGCCCCGGTGCCCATCCACTTTACAGACCGGCAACGCTCCTATAGCTCCACTGGTGCTACACGGGGCCGTGGGCGGCGGTGATCACTTACCATCAGGTGACCCGCACGCTCGTTTGCCGTGTCTTTTCCATAAAAAAAAAAAGCTTTAACTGTAATCTCCTGTCGTGGCGCAGTGACACAAGTGTGTGACAGTAAACGACTTGGGTTGTGGTTTCGATCCTCGTGGAAATAAATATTCAATATTTTCAATTTAAATATTCAACGTTTTCATTTCTTCGCTTTATGGTAGGTAATAAAGCAAAAACGGCGTCGAGTTTCACCACTCAACCAACACAAATTCGGTGGAAAGTGGAGAACGGAACGGAGTGTCTTAACACTGGGTTCCAAGGTTCCCTCTGCCCACCCTGCCATGTGCGGGATACAGTATAAAGCCAAAACTATGATATAAGTATAGATTAGTCATGAAATCCAGGAAGTTTAAGTTTAAGAACAAAACTGTATGCATAGGTGTATATTAAAGTTGACGCTCACCATTTATACGCGTTTTGTTGAATTTGGTCCAAAAGTAAGGAATCCAGTATCATTTACATTTAGTAAGACAACCTAATGAGGCTCCCTCTGCCTATACCCGTTTAATCATAGTAAAAAATATATGAAAATTTGAATTGCCTTGAATGGAAATCAAGTTTTTTACTATCATTTCATGTTCAGTCATGCACAGTTAGACTGCGACACTAATCTTACCTGCTGTCCTAGAGGAAGCACGGGTAACGGAAGTGAAACGGAGTGTCTATACACTAGGTTCCCGGGTTCCCTCTGCCTACCCTGCCTTGTGCGGGATAAAGCGTGAAGATATAAATAAAAAAAAAAAGATTATTTTAATATATCTTCAATATACAGACCGTGATTAGTTACCGATTTACTATAGGTCTAGACTTACGATCAAATAATATGCAGCCCTAGAAGCCTTTCATCTCTATAAAAGTGGCCTCATTGGTAATGGAATAAATAAATGTATAATAGACCTAAACAAATATTAAAGTTTCTTTGAAACCGAATTATTTAAATAATATAGTGCAAGTTGATTGAGAAATAGAATTTTGATTATTATACCATTTCTGTGCAGTGGAATAGTGTTTGACCGTTTTTTATAGTTGTGAATTTGATTCTTGTCGTGGCGCAGCGGCACAAGCGTGTGACTGTAACCGATAGGTTGTAGGTTCGATCCCCAGTCGAGGAAATGAAATACTTAACATTTTCAATTTAAATACTTAATATTTCATTTCTTCGCTCTGGTTCCAGGCAAAACGCGGCGTTGAGTTCCGCGACTTAAATTCGGCGGAAAGTGGGGAACGGAAGTAGAACGGAGTGTCTTAACACCAGGTTCCCAAGTTCCCTCAGCCTATTCTGCCATGTGCGGGATACAGCGTGAAGCTGAGGAGTAAATTTGGTTTCCGGTAAAAAAAATGATACCAACTATGTCCGGCACATGGATGGATAGGCAGAGGTAACTTGGGAACCTAGCGTTGGGAACTAGCGTGACTGAAGGTTTTAGCGCTTTTGTCTGTTTCCCCCCGAATGTGCATCGAATCTACTACCCTCAGTGTGGAAGTAACAAAAATATTTAGAATCTAATGCAATTAAATACAAAATTAAACTAAGTTCTCAAGAAACTTATATGTCTGCGTGTGGTTTACAAAGTGATGGAGCGTGTTTAATTAAATATAGTTGGTCGACTCAAGTTTCCTCACTACACTTTGAGACATAAATGTCTGATGCAATTCTGTAGCGACCATACAATGTACTCAGTTTTACTTTAAATTGCTATTTTATGTGACGAATGAGCAAAATTTTACATTTAAAAAAAGCGCTGAAACAAAACAAAAGCTCTGAAACGGCTATTCCGATTTTCATAAAACTTTAAAGTTAACGAAGCTTTCAATTTTAAAAAAGGAACTCAAATTGGTTCATTAATTTAGGAGCTACGGTACCACAGACAGACAAACAGTTCAAACTTATTACACCCCGTTTTCGTCGGAGAGTAAAAACCATGGCTTTAAAAAGAAATTGATGATAAAATGGTTAGTTTGTGAGGTTTGATTACGAAAAGACATATACGACTCCAATATGGGTTCTGATATGAACATTTTCTGTATCTAATACACAAAATCTAATATGACTATAAATAGATAGTATTCACGGAGTGTCTTAACACTAGGTTCCCAAGTACCCAGGTTCCCTCAGCCTACCCTGCCGTGTACAGGATACATCGTGAAGCTAAAAAAAGAAGCAATCAAAATATTCATTGTAAAAATGGTCATTACAAGCAATTTTTACTCGAGTTACATGCTGATAGTAACATATACTCGTAAACATAAATATATATTTTCTGTTAGGTCCACTCTATTTGGCATATAGAAGAATAGAAAGAGCAAACCTGGGAACCTATGTAGTGTTAAGTCTCACATTCCTAAATTCACTGAATTCTTGAGACATTGAGTGCTGCGGAGCTCAACGCCGCACTTTACCTCGTTACCGGAAGAAGGAAACTAAGAATATTAAATATTTCATTTCTTTTACATAAAAATGTATTACAACAGTTGTAATAATTCTATCGTTGAAAGAAAAACATATGTCTATATTAGAGGGAACAAACGAAGGAGTCTTGCTCTTGGGATTACGAAATCAGAAACGGATGCTACATTATGCATGTAGATGTTTGAAATGCTCCTTTCTGACTTCCTTATTCTGAAACTTTTATGCTCTATTCTATATATATATTTTTTTTATCATCTCAACCCTGTGTCCTAATAGTACTGGGTAGGTTAGGCAGAGGGAACTTGGTGATCTAAATTTCGTACCCCATAAGTGTATCCTTTGAAACATTCACGTTCACCACTTTACGAAATTTAAGCATTGCATGTTAATGGCGAAATTCGATGCTTTGTTACCAGAGCGAAGAAATAACAATTATTCTACTTTCTTCATAGAGATCAAGCCCACAATCTGTTGCGTTTACAATCACATGGTTATACCGCTGCACATTTCTTTCATTTTTACAAAAAATCTATATATTTTCAAATTTCTTTAATTTTTTAACACTTTTAAAAGCAATTTCTCTAATTCAAAAGATGTGATGTTCAATTTTACCATCTACAACAATAAAACAGTTAAAAGAAAAAATATATTATCCCATCAAAATATTCTGTGTTTACAAAATAGTTGAAGCAATACACTTACACTACAACTATTTAATAAACATAAACACATACTACACAATACACTACAACTATTTAATAAACATAAACACATACTATGAACACAAACAGATATATTGTATATATTGAAACAAGCCTGAATAAGGATCCAGCGGTTTCATCACAAGTGGAGTCTTAATATTTAACGTGTAAGCACAGTTTAAACGTACGTTATTTGTATTGAAAATTGCTGTTTATTTATTGTTTAAATTATTTTAGCTGGTTAATGAAGTTGGGGACCTTTTTCGTATTTATGATATTTTGTCCAAGGCTTTGTCTATTGAATTCAAGTTTTATGCCTCAAATTTGGCGGAAAATGGGGAATGGAAGTGGAGTCCCTCTGCAAACCCTGCCTTGTGCAGGGTTGTACAACTAAAAAAAAAGCTTTTGGGCAATCTTTCAAATCATCGAACAAATCGACAGAAGAAGACCCGTAGTTGCTATCCAAAAAACAACAAAAACTAAATTAAGTCGAAGATTCTTCTATTTCCTTGGTGGCTTCCTCTACAAAAAAATTAATAATATCCTATCTATACACAAATTGAATAGATATAATTGTAAAAAAGTAGT
>DWMZ01005859.1:0-10678 GCA_018249855.1 Eueides tales michaeli | reverse complement strand
AGAGCCAGTTTGGCACAAAAGGAGAATGTACGGGTAAAAAAGTTAACTGATAGAAGAATGTATGTTCAAAATTTTAGGTAACTTCGCTTAGGGTAATTTTAATTAAATATTATTTATTACCTGCAAAAAAATAAACAGTTGGTTTTTTTATCTTCACGCTCTATCCCGCACATAGAGGGATAAAGTTGAAGCTTTGTAAACCTAGTGTTAATACACTCCGTTTTTGTATCCGAATTTGAAGCATTGCGTGCTGAGTTGCGTAATTTAGAGCCGCGCTCCTTTGTTCTTTTCTATATTACCAGATCGAAAAAATAAAAAACCAAATATTACATTGCCTTGAATAGGGATCGAACCCATAACCTGTCGTTTAAAATCGCACGTTCAATTTATCTACCAAATAAATATAGTAGAAAATAGTAGTAATTTCAACAATCCGTAGCTTTACTTTATGTATAGTGATGATCGTTTTCTTAACCAAAAACGATCATCATAAATTCTACCATTTTCTACCAAAACAGTAGAAAACAGCAGTAATTTCCCGCGAAACTTACCTTCCTCTTATAATAATACTTTAAAAAATACAACATACATTGTGTTCATAACAAATAAAACAATTACAAAAACCACATAATTAAAAAAAAACTACTAAACCCTACCAAAACAGTAGAAAATAGTGGTAATTGCCTAGCAAAAGTTACCAAAAATAGTAGAAAATAGTGGTAATTTCCTGGCAAAAGTTACCATAAATAGTAGAAAATAGTGGTAATTTCCTAGCAAAAGTTACCATAAATAGTAGAAAATAGTGGTAATTTCCTAGCAAAAGCTACCAAAAATAGCAGAAAATAGTGGTAATTTCTTACTAAAAGCTACCAAAAATAGAATTCCCTACCTTCCCACTCGCACTGTTGGCCAAACGGTCCTCTTTAACGGTTTTAATCCATTTGCCCATTGTTTTCCACAGCCAGTTGGGCTCTTTGGACAGGGGCACGTCCATTGAGTGTATGGCCGCCATCTTTTCCGCTATCTTCATTGAGAGAGCTGGCTCCGATAATTCCTTTGTTAAAAGCGATCTTGCCTGGAAAATATTATCATCTTTTTCAGCTTCACGCTGTATCCCGCACCACAGGAATAAGAGGCATCGCGTGGCGGAACTCAACGCTGCGCTTTGCCTCCGGCCAGAGCGAGGAGAAATAAAATATACTTAACTCTCAACTCTCTTTCACGCTGTATCCCGCACTTGGCAGGATAGGCAAAGGGAACTTTGGCGATAGGACACTCTCTTCAGTAATTTGAGGCATTACATGTTGAGTGGCGGAACTCAATCTCTGCGTTTTGTCGTGTCACCAGAGCGGAGAGAGGAAAAATAAATGATTAAATATTTAATTTCCTTAAGCGGACAACCTGTTGCGTTTACTGGCCTGAATAATCCTATAGTTACAATTTTATATACGACAAGCATGGTGTCATATGTTATTTTAAATTTAAAATTTCCGTTAAATTTCAAATTTAAATTAAAAAAAAGAAAGAATTTATTAATTAACTATGCATTTTTTAACGGTACAGTTTGAATAATATGCTGTAAAACTCAAAACATTTAAAATATTATGAAACACAATTTCTCATGGTCTAACAACGCCATTTCGCCTCAGCACCAGATCGAAGAAAATATGTTCATGTCTCGCCAAAACATCGAACCCACAACCCATCCCCAGCCAACTCGAGACTACTAATCCACCACAATACTCACAGGTATATACTGTTCAATTCTTCCACCAGAGAAGACGCCATGGAGTTTTGGCCCGAGACGCCTCTCCGATAGCAATGTGAAAATGACTGATTCTGTGACAATCGCGTCCATTGCACGTTCACCGTGAACCTGTCCGTAAATCCTTAGGAGTACCTTGAAAATATAATATTTCTTTTTAGTTTCACGTCGTATTCCGCGGCACGGCAGAGGGAACTTGGGAACCTAGTGTTAAGTCACATCTACGCCATTAAGACTTGACTGACTTTTGGTCTTCATTTTCCGACGAATTTGAGGCATTGCGTATTGAGTGGAGTAACTCGACACTGCGTTTTACCACGTTACCACGTTGCAAGGAAATGATAATATTAAATATTTAATATGCCCGAGATGGGAACTGAACTACCACCACCACTACCTGTGAATTTTACAGTTGCTTGTGCCTCTGCGCCACGACAGGCCTCGATATACTTTTTTCTTCATTATTTATTTATTTGAGACTATTCAAAAAAACTATCAACAATTATTTCTCAAATTACTATTAATACCTTATCCTATATGGAATCTGGTTGGCAATATCTTTATTTTAGATTCACGCTGTTTCCCACAGACAGGATAGGCAGAGGTAATTTAGGAACTTAGTGTTTAGACACTCCGTTCCCATCGAGACACTTGCGTACCCCACTTTACGACGAATATAAACCATTGCCTGTAGAGCTAAACTCAACGCAACACTGCCATAAATGAAATACTACAGGCCTGTATTAGAGACAAGTCCATCTATATGCCAACAATGGTAATTTTAACCAGATTCTTGTTACAAAATACAAAATGAATGATAATTTATACTACTTTCTATATTTGATAGAGACCTGTCGTGGCACAGCGGCACAAGCGTGTGACTGTAACCGACAGGTCGTGGGTTCGATACACACTCGAGGAAATGAAATATTTAATATTTTCAATTTAAATATTTAATGTTTTCATTTCTTCGCTCTGGTAACAAGGCGAAAAGCGTCTCAAATTCGGCGGAAAGTGGGGAGCGGATGTGGAACGGAGTGTCTTAACACTAGGTTCCCAAGTTCCCTCTGTCTACCTTGCCATGTGCGGGATACAGCGTGAAACTGAAAAAAAAGAACATAATTATCAGTTTACCTTTTTGGGTTCATCCAAGGAGAAAGAATGGGAACTGAGCAAGGGTTTCTTATTAAGACGCGCTTCTTCCGTTTCCGGTGAGTTTTCTCTGGCGTAACCACCAAGTTTTGATGTGTCTGACGGAAGCGCTACGTAGTATAGGAAATTTGATAGACCACCGCTGAAAAAGAATATTTAAGATTATGATATAGGTCCTGACTACTTGCTTCAGGAAGGTGAAATTGGTGCTGGTGGACATACATCAGCTGGTTGAGACTGGCTTAGTTGGACGGTTTCCAAGAGGCGCGTGTTCAAATCCTGCTACGTTCGAAATTTTTATGCGCTTTTAAATTTAGTATTTTCTTACCTAAGTGTAAGAACACTTTAAAAATTGTAAAAATATAAATAATTTTTCATTTGTTCGATCTGGTAACGAGGCAAAGCGCGGTTGAGTACCGCAAATTGACACACAATGCCTTAATTATTTGGCCGAATGTGGGGAACGGAGTGTCTTAACACTAGCTAGGCAGAGGGAACCTAATGTTCCAGACTTATTGCCCAATTTTCTAGACCGAAAGTTAAGTACCGAAAGCAAACACCAAGTTTTTTCTGATTACCAGAGCTAGGAGAGAAAAAGCACATTACCCTGAATGAGAATTGAACCCCACTATTGTCATTTAAGTGACATTGAAATATAATCAGAATTGAATAGTGTTGTTAAGTCAACTATTCTTAGTTTGTAAGTTATTTCGTCCATTACAATACATTGTAGTGGAAGTGCTGTAATTAGTAGAATAATTGTAGTAACACGACTTTAAAAGTAACTTTGTGTCATTTGGTCACTCAACTCACGATATTTTACACGTGATTAAAAATAATACATATAATACCGTTATTTTTACTATTTTTAAAGTGTTGTTTCACACTTAGGAAAGAAAAATACTAAATTTAAAAGTGTATAAAAATTTGAACGAAGCAGGATTTAAGCCCGCACCTCTTGGTTACCGTCCAAGCACGTTCTCACCAAGCTCCGTCGAAATTCTGATACTCTTGTTACAATGTTATTTATGTTGTTAGCATCTCTGTAGGGACGATTTTTACAAATTTCCTCTACCCAAGGACAATTCGTTAGAATTATCGTTTGGCAAGAGAGAATGCTATTTATTAAATATTTTTACTATACGATAATTCTAACGAATTCTCTTTGAGTAGCGGAAATTTGTGAAAATCTCTTGGCTTACGAATGGCTTATTAGTTGATCAGAGCGCTTGGACGGTTTCCAAGCGGCGCGGGTTCAAATACTGCTTCGTTCAAAACTTTATACGTTTTTAAATTTAGTACATATAATACCGGTTTAAGTGGCGCAATGGTAACGTTTGACTGTAAACGTGTAGATCGTGGGATTATTACGGAGAAGAATATTTTTATTTAAAATACATTATCTTTTTAGTTCTAGTAACACATTCCGTCACGTAGAGTTCCATAATATCACCAAATCGGTTGGCAATTGGATAACGGAGAGTCTTGGCACTAAGTTATTTCTGCCTACAATGTGCAGAACGATATGTGACGCTCCAATAAAATATAAAATTTGAATTAAAAAGAAGACCGATTTACAAAATCATTGCCTCCTCTTGGCATAGTTCTTGTAGCGTTTATAAAGCCGCTATTTAAAATGTTTTTTTTTTTTAAATATAGATAAGAACCACTGTGATAAGCAAAGCTCATTCAGGAGCTACGGTGCCTTTACGTCGAAAGATAAAAACTAATATCTTTAATGGGTTTTTTTTTCTTATTCTTTACTATATAGAAGGCAGTGGGAATCTAGTGACAATACACTCCGTTTCCCTTTTTTCATTTAATCATAAAGTAATATTATATTTTTTATTTTTTAGCTTCACGTACAACGTGAAGATACAAAAAAAAGCACGAGGCTGAGTAGGCAGAGGGAACCCGGGAACCTAGCGTTAAGACACTCCCTACCAATTCCATTCCCCACTTTCCACCGAATTTGAGGCATTGCGTGTTGAGTGGCGGAACTCAACATCGCGCTTTGCCTTATTACCAGAGCGAAAAAATGAAACATTAAATATTTAATTTGAATATATTTAATATTTCATTTCCTCGAGTGTGTATCGAACCCACAACCTGTCGGTTATAGTCACACGCTTGTGCCGCTGCGCCACGACAAGCCTCAAATATCAAGTATTATATATATTTTGAAGATTTAATTGTCCTTGTTAGATGGTAAAAACCAATATTCCAATACCTATAAACGATCAGATAATTTCATAGAAATAAATAGAACAAACCGTATTTATCAACATTTTATATGATAATATTGACATTGTATGATATAACTGCGTAACAAATCCATAAGTGGGACAGAGGAAAATTTTCTATGATAATATATATAGTATGAGAGTATATTTGTATATGCTGCACACGCTTGTGACTGTAACCGACAGGTTGTGGGTTCGATCCCCACTCGAGGAAATGAAATATTTAATATTTTCAATTTAAATATGGGCGAAGAGATGAAAACATTAAATCGGCTCTTCGGCGTTGAGTTCCGCCACTCAACACGCAATGCCTCAAATTCGGCGGAAAGTGTTAAACGAAACGGAGTGTCTTTAACACAAGGTTCCCAAGTTCCCTCTGTCTACCCAGCCGTGTGCGGGATACAGCGTGAAGCAGAGTGATAGAGATTTCCTAGTGTACGTTAAATTTGGTTTGCTTTTTATACATTGTATAGAAATAATTTTTGATCAGTTTTTATCACAATCAGATTTTATAATAGTGTTAATAACATTAGGTATATATATGACTGTATTGTACTTTTAAGGTTAAAAAGATTAAGGATTTTTTTTGGTTGGTCCATCGAACTGGGCGTATCTTGTACAAAGGAAACAATTAGATTTTTTTTTCAGCTTCACGCTGTATCCCGCACATCCCGGCGGGTTAGGCAGATGGAAATTGGGAACCCAGTGTTGGGACAGTCCGTTTCACTTCCCACTTACTATCGAATTTGACGTATTGCGTGCTGAGTGACGGAACACTACGCCACGCTTTCAACTTGTTAACCAGAGGGAATAAAAAAAAAATGAATATTTAATTGCCTCGAGTGTGAATCGAAGGCACAGCCCTAAGGTGTTTTTAGTCTCTTGTTTTGCTGCACCGCGACAGACCAATTTTTCACCATTTCTTTTTTTTTAGCTTCACGCTGTATCCCGCACAACGCAGGGTAAGAAGAAGGAACCCGGGAACCTAGTGTTAAGACACTCCGTCCCACTTTCGTTCCCCACTTTCCGCCGAATTTGAGGCATTGCGTGTTGACTGGCAGAACTCAACGCCGCGCTTCGCCTTATTACCAGAGCGAAGAAATGAAAACATTAAATATTTAAATTGAAAATATTAAATATTTCATTTCCTCGACTGGGGATCGAACCCAGAACCTGTCGGTTAAAGGCAACGCTTGTGCCGCTGCGTCACGACACACCTCAACCATTTCAAGGAAGAAATCAAGGTGTAAAACGTCTACACCAAAAAAAGAATAATGTTTTCATTTTTTACATAAGACTTTTTGCCAATCAAAATTCTATAGCGAACCAACTTTTTAGATATATTAAGTAAAAACTGTTTTTTGTGTACAATAAATAGTTTAAAAATAGACTAACTGAGAGGTGCATAAGAAAAATGTTGACAAAAAGTCCCGATATATATATATATATATATATATATATATATATATATATATATATATATATATATATATATATATATATATATATATATATATCTATTTTTTTTTATTGTAGATTTTCATACATTTTTTTTATTTCAATACATATCTTCTATTTTATAACTGATGTATCGTATATAGAATGATGAGTAATATTTATTAAATGTTGATTTTTTTAAATGTGTTTTTGTGTATAATTTCTTCTTACCAGATAAAATACATGAAAACATAAAATATTTTATTTAAAAAAATATTAATTTCATTTCCTGGGGCGGGCACTTGCTTGCGCCCCAGCGCCACTTCAAGCCTTAACTTGCATCACTGGTAATAAAATAAAGGGTATATATAGAAAAAAAACAAAACATTTTAAACAAATTTTTATTAAATATCACGTCACTAGAATACAAAAGTGACAGTATCACAAAACGATAAGTACTTTAATACTTTGTACATCGGGATACAGAATATTACTGAGAGAAAAATAATGTTTATTTATTTAATTATACGTATATATTATTTCAGAAAACCCAATCAATGAGGCAAAATATTTAAATTTAACAAAATATGTCACGAACGTTTAAGTTTTGAGAAAAAAAGTTTAAAATCTAAAAAAAAAAGTTTAAAATCTTATAAAAAAAAGTTTAAACTTATTTTTTTTCGATGACTTTTCTGAAACAATATGTCTATTTATTTACACCTATAACCATAAATTATACTTACATAAAAGAAAAACAAACTACACATAAGTACTTGAAATGTCAATATATCGATTATAATTAGATTTTTACAATTAAATAGTCAAAACAAAAAAAACAGGAAAACACCAACTATTAAATATGACGATAAAAAAATAGTCACAATTTAAAATTCTTTGGTGAAATGGCTATTTTAATGCCATTAAAAAAAATTTATAAAAAATATATCTATTTGAGGAACAAAAAAAAATTATATCTATAGAAATAAATATACAAAAAAAAATGACGGACAAACATATGAGTAAAAATTAAATTTCTATAGTATTCACTATTATTAAAACTGTAGCGCGAAAATGTCATCTAGTGTTAAGATTTTCCCATTTGGCGGAGTACAACGCCGCGATTTTTAAAAATCACGTCAGTTACCCCGAATGGAGATTGAACCCACAACCATTGCGTATATAATCAGACACTATTAATTCTTTATTGAAGAGCTAATTACATAAATATATATAAAATAATTGTTGATAAATCAAAAAAAAATCGATGAATTTAAGCAATAAATTAATGAATACAATTACATATATAAAACAACCTTTAAAATTATATACATTAGCTATAATAATTTAATATGTAACAAATAATTTTAAACATAATTAAAAAATATTATTTTTAGTTTAAGTTTAAATATTTGAACCTGTATAAAAAATATTAAACAGGAATATAAAACGTTTCTCAAATAAAGATTAATATTATTAATTTATTTTTTCAAATTCATCGTTTCCATTGTTTTAATCAGTTAAATAGCTGCACAAAAAAAGAATAAACTAAGCATTTAAAATCACAAACTCGAGTTATATAAGTATTACGTACGAAATGCATTTTTTTTTACATTTTTTTTTTAACTTTGGGAATGTCTATGCTTAAACATTACTATCGAAAAATCCAATCACACTTAAATAAAAAAAATAAAAAAATATTCGAGAAATGTCGAAAGCATAAAATAAATAAATTCTCTTTGTTTTTTCATTATATTATAATTTTTTTCTTGTAAATAAAATTAAATTAATGAATTTTCATATATACAGATAATTTTTTTTTTAACAACTAGCAACACTCAAGGCACGTTTTTCCCCCAAAAATTTTAAAATTTACGATTTGGTGCCCAAATTTAATTTTAGATATGCCGTGCAGTTTTTGATTTCACTTTGAAAAGTTTTTATTATTTACATTTTCAAATTTTATAATTTAAAAATTAGATTTTTTCTCACAGATTAAAATAAAATTAGATTTTTTCTCACAGATTAAAATAAAATTAAATATTTTTTACAGATCAATATTAAACAATTTGATGAAATTTGAAGGAATGTTTAATAAAATTGTGCGATAATACTGCATTTCATTGTTTTTTTTTTTGCATTTTTTTTTTTAAATAAACGTATCTTATTTACATTATTGTTATACTTATTTTAATATTCGACGTGAATATTGCTATATTTTTTTGACACGTTCAATAATTAAATATATATACATGTACATAAAAAATGAAAGTTCATATAAGAATTTTCATTTATTTATAAAAAAGAGTAAGTAATTAAATATCGTTTACCTAACAATTTAAAACATCAAAATGCAATTCAATAAATAATCGAGCCTACATCCACAACATCTATACACAGCATGTCCCAAAAAACGAAAACGAAACGAAAAAAATCGCAAAATATGCAATTTTGGATGTCAAAAATATTCTTATACAGTGTGTTCAAAAATCAGTATTGGCAGAGAAGAAAAATCACTATTAAACGCATGTCCAATGCACTTTTAAATCACTATCACGAACACTATCCTTGTACAGGGCGTTCAGAGACCTAACACTCCGCGATCGAGTCGTCCCAAATAGCAGAGATTTACGCCACTCATATGTCTACTTCGCAAATTTTCCTTTTTTGGGGAAATCCAAATTTGTCCTTTTTAATAACCTCTTGTTTTAGACGTTGGTATGTGTCGAGCCTGGACAGAGCGTATTCCTGTAAATAAAAAAAAAATATTTTTATTGTTTCTTTTTGTATATTTATTATTATGACGAATTTATAAGGAATTATTCATTATTTTACCAGAAATAAAATATTTTCTTTTTTTTTTCAGCTTCACGCTGTATCCCGCACGTGGCTGGGTAGGCAGAGGGAATCCGGGAACCTAGTGTTAAGACACTTCGTTCCACTTCCGTTCCCCACTTTCCGCCGAATTTGAGGCATTGCGTGTTGAGTGGCGGAACTCAACGCCGCGCTTTACCTTATTACCAAAAATATTTTATTTATTATTTCACGTTTCACGTTGTATCCCGCATATATCGGCAGATATAACCTAATATGTAAAAGCCACCGCCGTCCCCACGTACTGCCAAGCCTTTCACGCCTTTGTTTTCTTACCAACTAACTAAATTAAAATTCTATCGCGTATACTACTGTATATAACTGTATCTATAGATCGCTTGGACTGGTTACAAGGCTCAGATTGAAATCGAAAAATAATTAAAAAACTTTGTTTTTCATAGTAATTTGAACGCTTTTACCAAGCATCAATATCCATTTGTTTTTAACTATATAAATATTGGCAATATTATACACTCTCCATAAATGTTACTTGGAATAAATTTTAACGCGATCCGCAATCTCATTCATAGAAATAAACAATTTTCATTGGACCTAAATCCAATACACAGCGTACCGTCGAGTTGTCTATGTTTCAAAAATATAAAAAGCAGATTAAAATTATTAACTAAACTCAGCCATTATTATGTATATATAAAATAAGATACAAAGAAAAAAACACATCTCACCCAATATCCAAAAGGTATTTGACTCTTGGAAGCGTTCACAATCGACCATAGACACCAAAACAAGTGACTCGCCAACGCAAACGCGTCTACTTCGTTCAGCAACTGGTTTATATCATCTATGGACGGCTGAGCGTCCTTCTCCTCAGACAAATTAGCGTGATAATGCTTCAAATACTCCTTTATGAAGATTTCCTACAAATTACAACAAGTATTTGTGGAAAAAATAATTTAAAGTTAAAAAAAAAAAAAGATTTTTTGTAAAAGTTTAAAATTTTTTTTGTGTGTATAAATATTTTTTGTGTGAAAATATGCAAAATGTTATTTTTTTTATATAATAAATCAGCAATAACACGAGCCATTATAAATAAAAAAAAATTGCACTTAAATATTTCTATTACTGTCTTAAAACCATAGATAATAAATGAATATTAGAATAAATAAAAAAAAAGACATCCTTGAACAAGCTGCCATACGTCGTTTTACACGATACCCTTGGAAAATCCGCTATATAGAGTGTATATATT
>DWMZ01005858.1:0-10679 GCA_018249855.1 Eueides tales michaeli | reverse complement strand
AAACAAACTACCATCTACACGAGTTGACGTCTGTAGCGAATGACAGCGCGTCCAAATTTACAATGAAACAAAGACAAATATTTTGTAAGGTGGCTCAAAGTGCCTAAATCAAGGAAGGAAGCTGTTTTTCATAGATGCTCCAGGAGGCACTGGAAAAACGTATATGACAAGGGTAATTCTAGCTGAATTGAGACGACAAAAAATGATTTCTCTTGCTTTGGCCTCTTCAGGTATTGCTGCCACATTTCTTCCTGACGAAAAGACGGCACACACAATGCTTAAAATCCCAATCAATTTGTATAGAACGAAAATACCAACATATTGTATTACACGAAATTGTGATTAAGTAAAATTGTTTTAGGATTGTTGCCTTATCGTATCTACCATGTCTCATAAAAAGGCCATAGAAGCCGTTGATAGAATGTTGCGGTTTATTCGTCGCCAGTAAGCCGCCAGTGGTCTTTTATTGTTTGATTTTAATCAAACAATAAAATCCAGATCGGGTGCCGGGTGCGAACAGAACGAGTGGCGCTATAATGCACCTACCACTAACGAAATGGCGGCCGGCCGGAGTGACGACACCACCAAAAACAACACTGACTGCATTTTTTCAACTATGTGAAAATGACGATTTTACTAATACTCTACTTTATGTTGAAGTGCCTCGGTATAATACATCAAGTAAAGAGTGGAAGCGACATGTGCAGGGATCACCCAAGCCAGCCAGCAAGAAAAGATAAACGATATATTTCATACCTACTACAATAGTATATAAATGTCTTCTTTGTACAGATTGAATGAAGTCAAGAATAAATCAAGTTATGTTTTCATTGACCCCGAACTAATTGAAGCGCGCGTTCAACTTTCAATTAAAATTTTAATTGTTGTTTAATATTCCTAATGAACGAGTATATTCATATAGTGTCTTATTTCGACGCTAACTTTATATTTATATTAAAAAAAATTCAAATTTCTATTTAAAGTCTAGTGAGAATGATTTATATACATACCATTTCATATTTTGTATATTTATTTTATATACGAGTATTTTTTATATACTTATATTCTTAATCTTTGAAGCTACTTGAAAAAGATTTACGTAAGTAGGTACTATATAGAATATGGTACGTCCATTGTCCCTTATTATCTTTGGAAATTTATTTCGATAATAGTTCTTCATATAATTATGTGGTAGATTAAAATTTTTATGAAACTTTTTTATAATATCCATCCTACTGTCTACTAGTACAATCTGTCAATAACATGACTTGTAAAATCCAGTTGTGAAGTCTTATAAATACTCCATTAATACTACGTTTTCATATAACTGCCTCTTAGAATACGATTATTATCTCAGTGTTAAGTTATAAAGTTCAAATAATTTAATTTGGACTTAGTGGTTAAGCTTTAATGTATATCTTAATGAAATATAAACTATATAATACAAATAAAAACTATACAATTGTATTTTTTATAAGTGGTCCTGGGCACAAGTGTACGACTTTAAATGTGACAATTCTGGTCTCGATTTCCAGCCGGGGAAACGAAATAGTTAATACTATTTAATACTCTATTTGCTCTGGTAACGAGACAAATTCCGGCATTGAGTTACGCTCATCAGTACATTTGCGAGCTTTGCTGCTTTAAATTCTCAATTATTATTTTCATTTCCACACTCATATAATAAGACAAAGGGAACGAATTACTTAAATACTATGTTTGATCCACAATGCCGATAGCCTTGTCTTCATAATAAATATATTTATAATTTTTACTTAAATTTGATATCGAACAATCACCTCCAATTTTAAATATCCAACTCGCCTTGTGTATTACAATTTAAAATACCACTTTATACATTTCGTTTTTAAGGTCAATTACAATTACACTTATATGGTTGAAAAGACAATATTATTTAAGTTTATTAAAAAAAGAGGCTAAGAAGAGACAAACCAAGTGACGAAGACGACCTTTATTATGGGTTTGATATCTCATCGGAAAAGTTAATAAATTTTATACTCTTTCGGCTCTATGCTGTATGCCGCAAATGGCAAGGTATGCAAAGAGAACCTACCTGGGAACTTAGTGTTAAGACACTTCGATCACATCAAGATACTTCCGTCCAATTAAGCCACCACTTATCACAATAATTCGGCAGAAAGTGAATTTCAAATTTACCTTATGTCCGGACCAATAAAATACGCTCGTATCTTTGCGCTACGACATGCCTCTTAATTTATATTAGGTACGTAATTTACAAAATACCTTTGAGGCAATGATTACGCATTGGAATACGAATCTCAAATACAATTCCTCAGTTTCAAATAACCATTTATCCATCCACATCAAGCTCAGCGAATCTTTCTTTGTTGAACAGCTGGAGCGTGTGAAACGATAATGAACGATAATGATTTGAGGCACTTGAACATCTCACTGTAATGGTTTATTCTAAGTTCAAACCTAGCTTACTCTACTTGGGGAAATGTTTTTCAGGATCCATATCCGATGGCTTAACAGGACTAACACCAAAACTCCATTGTTCATCCATCGGTCTACCCATCTGTCACTAAGCTATATCTCATGAACTGACACAGTTTGACAATTGAAATTTGCCACAGATGATGTAAATAAAACTGAATAAAATAAATTAAATTTAAATGGTTCACAAGCACAATGTCCTTTTGTCGTTTTCATAGTTAACGGTACGGAACCTTTCGTGCACGAGTTCATCTCGCACTTGACCGGAGTTTATTTGCCTGCTCTGATATGAGCTGCTCATAGCGTGTTCTTGTGCTCGAAAGAAAACGTCACTCAACAACTTTTGCAACTATATGTTTTGATTCAAGCGGAAATGGAAGAACAATAGGTTATGTTGACACTAAGATCTCTCTAAAGCATGATAATGATATTAAACGTTCGATACGAGGCGGGGCACCAAGTTGTCTTATTGAGAAAATAGAATTAACACTAGGTTCTTAAGTTCCCTCTGTCAACTCTACTATGTGCGGTACACAGCGTGACGTTAAAAATATTAGAGCTAAGAGAAAACAAAACAAGTCTCTAAAGGCACTATATATTTAGGCTAAGAGGCTGAGAGACTATTTTCGATTATACTATTTTCGAGATATAAAATACAGGCAGGTAGAAAATAAAAAGATTATCGATTTTTATCCTCGCACGTATGCAAAAAGAACCTAATGTAATTATATGTTATTCTAAATAGTCCTTTAGAGATATTGCGTGTGAAGTAGCGGAACTCAACGCCGCCTTTTACATAACTAAATTGAGCAAACTAATTTGTTGAATATTTCCGTATTAGATAATGTCTGGTATATATATCAGATATGATCTAATACGAATTTAATTTATAAATTATCCAAAAATATTATATCGAGTTCTGTGGTGACGCGTTGGGTTCATATATTTTGAAATTCGTATGATTTTTTATTCTTACAACTTTTATTTGACTTACCATATTGATATGTGTGTTAGTGTATATGAGATCTTGCAAGCTAAATTTTTTTGTTTGTGGTTATCAATTGAAAGAATTTAATTTGTAAAATACAATACACCATAAAAATAAAATTCTAAGAAGTTTCTTTTTAAAAATATATTTTAATCAATATTTTAATTGCGGTCTTTGTGTCTTTTATACAAATTACGTAAATGTTCCCGCACATGTCGGTGTACAGTACACAGTAGAGGGGACTTAGAAACCTAGTGTTTAAATACTCCGATCCAATTAAGACCCTTCTATTCCCAACTTTTACTGAGTTTGATGTACGTTTACGTGGTGTGAACTCAACGCCGCTTTTTGCCTCGTTACCAGATGTACTAAATAATTAAATATATCTTTTCCTCAAGTGAGATCAAAACCACCTGTGGCCTGGCCAGGCCTCACTATGATTTTATTGTGTAATTAAATCATATTCATCAATTACCACACAATCATGAAATCTTTGAAAGAATGATAGTTAACATTAATCTTTGAAAAAAATATTAGATAATCCCTAAAAGAATGATAGACCAATAAACTTTTTAATTCTTTAATTGATTTCGCTTATGTTCTTAACAATAGCTGTGGTATCTTGTATAGTAATATACATAGTTAATAGTATCCATGATTTTTTTTTTAGTCGGTAATAAGACTCGTCGCTGTGTAGAGTTCTGCCACTGCAATACACTTTATTTTGAAAGTGAACGACGTAATTAAGAACATTCTGCCCACCTTGCTATACACGGGATAACTAACTGACTTTAGGATGCGGATAAAGACAGTAAATAAAAAAATCTATATATACATATATGTATATATATAAATAAATATCTATAATTTAAACTGAACTAACTTCGTTCTGGTAACGAAGAAATTCGTCGTTGAGTACAATCACTCAACACGTAATGCTTTAAGATTTCAACGGATAGTGGAGAGCGTAAACTTTCCTAATATGAACAGTGTCTTATAATTTAGTTCCCAGGTTTCCGCTGCCAAAAAAAAAATGGTAACAAATAATTCTTATATATACGTCTAATACAACAAGTTTTTGTTAAGTGATATTGTAACTAATATCTTAACATGACAGAGGCAATTTACTTTGATTCATACTTATTGTACTGTGACAACGTATTAGACCATATTAACGCTTATCGTAAGTTTTATTGATTATTTACCTGTTTCGTTTTTCTTTACTTCACGCTGTATCCCGCAAATAGAAGTGCAGGCAGAAGTAACCTGGAAATTTTGTGTAAAACACTGTGTTCCTGTTATGACACTTTCTTTTATGGAGTATCCTATGAAATAAGACATTATGTATTGAATAGTGGAACCTTATGCAGCACTAAATCTCGGTACCACAGCGAAGAAAACTTTAAATATTTCATATTTATTTGGGCTATCCTTGCTCAGAGACAAGTACCTAAGCAAAACTACAAAAAACTGTTTTTTATAATAGGCCCTTTAAGAAAATAAAAAATATATACTTCACAGGTATGGGTAGAAAATAGAATCGAGTTCTGTACAGAGAAGTGGCCAGATTCGATAAGGAAGGAGCTCTTTGGTGCTTTCAGTTTCGTCCTCGTGTACGCTGTACCAGGTACGTTATTTGATTTATGTAAATAAAAAAATAAATTAAAAGTAAAGTTAGAACCAAATGTTATGGTAGCTTAACTGTACAATAGAAATTTATAAATATAATTAACTGTAAAGGAAGTCAATTATGTACAAAATTCTCAAACACTGTAAGGGAAATCTATTATGTACACAATTCACGAACATCAACTTTAGCAGATCACCTATTTTTTTTTCCATTTCTACGTCGCATCCCGCACAGTAGATTGTGGGCAGACGGATCCTTGGATCCTAGTGTTAGAGATACTGTTCCCATTATTATACTTCCACTTTCCACATTCCACTGAATCCTGGAGGCCTTGCTTTTTAAATGAGAAACATATACTTTATTTTACCATACTATAATGATGAAGAAGCATTTACTCGATTTGTATTTAACGATTTATAATTCAATAGATTATTTTCGTACTTCGCAAGAGTACGCTTATTTACGCACACTATTAACAATAAAGCTTTCAATTTATGCCTTTGACAGGCTTGGAAAGGCAATATTGTATAAAAATTTGGAAATAAAATGAAGTATTTTGATACACTTAAGAAATCATGTAATTATATAATTAAACATTGTTGGTGGTTATTTTAATGTCGATAATATTAGGGAAAAGTACGAAAAGTGGTGTTTACTTAAGAATATTTAATATTGCTTTAACAAAGCAATTACACTTCAACTCTATGGTAAATGGGGAACGGACGTATCTTAATGAGAACAGAGTGTCTTAGCACTAGATCCCCAGATGGGGAGATAGATCCTTTCGTCTAAACTGTAAAAAAGTAAAATAATAATTATTAACATTTTCCGTTAACTAATATATCTATTTATTTCTATTGACTTTTTTATTCTTTGAAATTATTTCTTCTTTCACTTAAATTTGCAGCTATTTTACATTTTTATATGCATAAAACTGTATGTATATATGAAATTACTGGCAATAAATTATACGAATGATAAATATGCAATTTTGAATGGGAAACTTTTTTTTTTTAAATATATAAAATGTTCGATAAGGAATAGCCAGTCTTAAAGTATTTTCCGTATTTTATAGTTTTTTCTCATACATAAAACAGCTAAACTTTTATAAAAAGGATGACACTATAGCTTACGATCATTTATCCTTATGGACACATAATATATCGTCTTTTTTCATATGGTTCTATACGATAAGGGGTTGTCACTCAAGGTTCTTATACATAATCTATACTTACAATAAAATCGTAACTAATGGACGTCTGAACATGAAACATGTATGAGAAAAAATGTTGTTGATGGCATTAAATAACCGCTAACGAGATTTTTATTTTCAATATATGTCACTTTGCTTGTTTGTCGCTTTGTATTTTTGTCAGTGCGTTTGTTCACATTAATAAAGAAATAGAAAAAGGACGGAATGCAAGATCAGCGTGAATGATAAGATTTAACAACAGGAGAATAAGATAGTATATCTGGGAAGTATGTTTAATAGAGACGGACGTAACAGAGTTAAAGGTGCCTTAGCTGCATTATTGTGACAGTGAAACGTCGGCATAGCTGCCTGTTGGCCCGTTCACAATGAAATATTGGTACTGACTCTGTTATACGTCAGAAACGTGGGTTTACAGAAGAAGATTATAAGAAACATGAATACTGTAGAGATGCTATTTATTTATAGTTTGAGCTGAGCTAATTTAGTTGATCGCATACCCAATAAAGAGATCCTCAGAACTGTAGGTACAAGTGTGGATGTCATAATGAGAATGAAGAAGAACGTGCTTAGGTGGTTTGGACACGTCGAGCGATGAAATGGCAAAAAAGATTTATGAAGGACAAGTGAGTGGTAAAAGAGGAAGGAGGAAACCTCGGTTGACTTTCGAACACACAGTATTTATGATACTATTGGAGGGCTACCTATAAAGCATGAGGATCCCCCGAAGGGCACGTACGAAGAGGTTACTGATAGTGGACGAGGTGAAAGAGGTATTGGCGCTCCGTCTCTCTGCCTACCCCGCTAGGGATACAGCGTGAAGCTAAGTTAAGTTGTTTGTTTTCAGGCTTCATAGTGGTAGTGTCATATTCGTTGATGGGCAGACGCCTGTGCTCGGTGCTGCCACCGTTTGACAAGACCGAGGGCAGTACAAACAGTCAACAGGTGAGGCATTTATACTGATTAATGACAACATAATATCATGATCTTTGAGACCAGCTGCGGCGCAGAGACAAGGACGTGGGACTATAGACACGACAGGTTGTGATATAGATTCCTATTCGAAGAAATAATTTATTTAACGATTTCATTTTCTCGCTCTGGTAACGACAAGGAAAAGTGCGGTGTTAGCTTAACAATACGTTTTGTGTTGAAAACTGGGTGGAAGGTAAAGAACGGAAAGTCTTAACACTAGTTCCCACCACCTACGCTTCTAGTAACACTGTCAAGCTTGTTCTTTCAATTAATTCAGAAATTGCCAATTTTCGACGTCTCGGTTAGGAAGTAAGTAAAACAAATACGTAAAAATTAAGTTATATACAGAGTGCAACTGCTAATAAAAAAGAAATACTAAGTAATGTAAATATATTTATATCACATAATTATATCTCTATTATCAAGTACTCAACAAAGCTCTAAAAGAGACAGAAAGCTCGACATATTTGTAAACTTCTTCAGAGCTCAATAATTTAATTTTCTCTTTAAAGAATGTTCTCTTGTCTTGAAAGTCCTTACGAACGAGACTCTAGTGTCACATATATTATTTTTGCTTAAATAAGGATGTAAATATATATTCAATTTATATTTTTGAAAAAGGTCAGAGAGGCTTTCCGCTGAATTTAAAAGGATTCTACTTTGATTCTTGGGTATTGAGTTTCGTTACCGGAATAAAGATATTAAAATATACAATATTTCGCGAGACATCGAACGCACAACCGTTGTGTATGCACGCTCGTGCTGAAAGTTGTTTTTTTTATATGATATTATTAACATGTATTCAAAAGTGCGATGTTAACCTTCAATTACTTAATTAACTAACTCTGAAAATTGTCACACCATGTCGAGGAACTTAATACAATCGTTTTCAATACTTTTATTGGAGTTTAACGCTCTGTCCCGCATGTAACACGGCAAACAGAGGGAACGTAGTATCAAGACATTCCATCTTTCCCGAACCACCTCACTTTTAAGATATTTGTGTGTTGCGTAGCGCAACTTTGTCATCAGAGCGCGGAAATAAAACGAAATGAAACTTAACGCTTCACTTTATTTTATATAACAAGACACATTGCCCGTAGAGGTTGCGGCTCGTCCGCGAGCGCAAGCGCGTAGCGTGGATATTACTGCTCCTGGCAGTACTGTTCGCGCTGTGCTGGCTCCCCTACAACATCCTACAGCTGCTGGTCGACGTGAGCGCGGTGCAAGTGGACTCAGTGGCACTGGCACTGCCGTACACCTTGTTGTTGGGTGAGGATGCACGCTTTGTTCAATATGATTGCCTGTAATATTGTGATTCGGTTTAAATTTTCTTAAATTAGTAGAAATTTTGATAGTAGCTTGGTTTAAGTGTATAGATATTTATTATTAGCACATGACAGGGTAAGCTGAGGGAACCTAGGAACCTACTATTAAGATACTGCTTTCTCGCTTGTTAATCAATCAAGTAACAGATAAGTGAAGTAAATTATTTTGCCTTTTGTATGCAGTAGTTGTTTCATGGTTATTTGGTCATTTTAGTTTTTTTCATAGTTTCATGTGTTTTTTTCCTCTCAAATAAACGATCGATTAAGTTCCGTCACTCAAAACGCCTCGAAAATTTAAACTACAAATGCATTATCTACCTGCTAGAAGAATAACGTGTTGCTGCCTATTTATCTAAAATTAGATAGTTATGTACTACCAATATTGAATTAATAATATTGGCTTATTAGTATATATATTCTCATATAAATCATTAAATATATCGCCAATTATGGTCAAGAAGACATTATAAGATGAAACTATTTGTATATTTGTTTAAGTTTCAGATGTATACCGCAAATAGAAGGGTGGGTACATGGATTAGACAGAGGGAACCTGGGAACCTGGAACGTCAATGCCCCACTTGCGCTTTACTTCGTTACCAGAGAATGAATTTATTAAATATTTTATTTTTTATATTTTATTTTATTTTTTAATCGAACCAACATCCTGTTGTGTTTGCAGTAGCGCAGTTGTGCGCCACGACATCTTAATTCAAAATTGAACTTCTCAGGTCACACAAATTCCGCAATCAACCCCATAACCCCACTGCCTGATGACGCGGAACTTCCGGCGCTCCCTCCGCAAGCTGCTCTGCCACGACCCCGGTAACATACACTCTAGTACTCACTTCCATGTAAGTTTACCCGCGGATATACAATATGTGGTGTAATTAATTGTATTAATGGTGTTGGTATACCAATATAATAATGGGATTCTTCCCATTATTATATTGGTTTTAATATTAGTTTTAATATATATTTAAAAAAATAGTTTTATTTAGATATTCGTAATTGTCTTGTCACAATTTTATCAGTTGTAAGCCCACTCAATGAAATTAGAGTAAGGTAGTACACGAAGGCTCTCCGGGGGCGTGTGTAAAAATTATTATTATATTCTTTATTGCACTTAAAAAAAACATAAACAAAAAAACAAAATTTAAAATATGTTGGGCTATGGTGGGCTTATTTCTAAAAGAAATCTCTTCCAGCCAACCAATGGGAGTGGGTGACTGGATAATAGCGGGGAGAGATTAAAGTACAGTGTCAAATATATACATACACAAATAATTATAATAAAATATAAAGTATAGTAAGTGCATATATACATATATATATATACATACAGACATACACACACATATACATACATATATATATATATATATATATATATATATATATATATATATATATATATATATATATATATAAAATACACCCATATAAACATATATACACATACATATGGACATATACACATAAACTTACTTACACATAAACATATATACTCGTACTATTGTTCATAAATTGAAGAAGAAAATAAGAAAAAAGAAAAAAAAAAGAGTGTCAGAAATTCTGAATTTTAATTGTTCGATGTATTGAATAAATGTTTCTTTATTTGAGATTTAAATGAGATTAAGGAAGGACTTCTCTGAATATGGATAGGGAGTTTGTTCTAAAGTGATGCTGCGTACACAGTAAAGGACTTCTGCAAGGATTTGGTATTACTCAAGGGTATGTCGAGTGTCGGAACAACGCACGACTGCCTGGATCTACCTGGATGTTGTCAACGCACGACTGCGTTGACTGCCTGGATCTACCTGGATGTTGACAACGCACGACTGCGTTGACTACCTGGATGTTGAAACGGGAACGTAGGTAAGAAGGAAAACTCTGATAATTAAGGATTTTGAAAAGTAGTATAAGGATGTGCATATCACGGGGAAGTCGAATTGGGAGCCAATTAAGCTGAGCACGAAACTGAGAAACATGATCATACTTACGCAGACCGTAAATAAAGCGTATGGCGAGATTTTGAAGTCGCTCTAATTTGTTAAGTAGCTCCTCGGT
>DWMZ01005857.1:0-10680 GCA_018249855.1 Eueides tales michaeli | reverse complement strand
ATATATATATATATATATATATATATATATATATATATATATATATATATATATATATATATATATATATATATATATATATATATATATATATATATATATATATATATATATATATACACTCTTAGGAAAGAAAAATACTAGATTTTAAAACGTATAGAAATTTGTCCTGCTTCGTTCAAATTTTTATACTTTTTAAATTTAATACAAGTTGGTTTTGAATTTGAGATATAAAAAGAGCAATCTTGTTTTTTTCCGTTCTCGTTTAACCTTCGTGGAATCCTTTTCTAGTGCTCCCCTAGATTTACCTAATTTTAGTCTTTCAGTCAAGTAGTTATGTATTTGTGTTGTTCGTCATTAGCCTAGTAAACGAATAGTTTTGCAAACAAAGTTACTTTGCTTCGTTACTCCGAAGGAAAGTAGTGGATTGAGTAGGTTATACAAAGTAAGCGGTGACTTTTGCCATTTAACAATATTTTCACTAAATCTTCTGTCTACTACGCAAAATGAAAGAGAAGATAAAACCAAAATGGTTGAATTTACTAAATTTAAAAGCGTATAAAAATTTAGTATTTTTCTTTTGTAAGTGTGGAATAACATTTTAAGAATAGTAAAAATGGTTGAATGTGACCCATCGAACCCACAATCGTCGTCTAGAAACTCAGACACTATTACACTGCGCATCGATGGCAAGAATATTTTTTTGTAATAGTCTCCAAAATCAAAACGTATTATTAATAACTAGGTATAAGTATTAATTTTTCGTTCAAAAATTCAGCTAAAGTCAATTTGTGTGAAATATTTCTTTTACCTTTTTTTTATAAAGAGTATCTTCTGTTCTTTCTTATACTTCTAAATATATGTGCAAAGCTTGAAAATAGTTGCTTGAAAAGTTTTAGCGTGGAAGCGTAACAAACCAATATACATTCACACGTATATGATATATGATGGTATATGATCTTCATGGCTATAGTTAGTCCATGTATTGAAATTGATATAGTATGTAATCGTTGACATCTTGTCAACAATTACATACTGTATCAATTTCAATACATGGACTTGTTATTATAATTGATAATTCACTATGACATCATCATAGTATTGCGCACACCTTAATATAATATATTTATATTACGAACTATAGATGTTTAAATTGCTAAATTTTCGAGGCCTATCGTGGCACGGAGGCACAAGCGTGCGTATGTAAATGCGACTGGTTCTGGGTTCGATCCGCATTCGAGGAAATGAAATATTTTTTTATAAAATATGAAATATTTACACAAAAGATGGAAAGTATAAGAATAGTGACCTGTTCGTAAACTCCTTTTCGATCTGGCAAGCTAAGAAAATAGCTATGAAATTATAAGACAAAACACGCTTAAATATATAAAAGACGCTTAAATACATAAAGCACGCTTTTGTCCCATTCCACGCACAGTGTAGGCAGGGAACCTAGTGTTAGGAAATTCTGTTCCCATTGAGACAATTCCGTTCCGCACTGTCTCTCAATAAGCTTTGAGCTCAACACTGCGCTCTCTTCTGTTACCAGAGTGAAGAATTGAAAATATTGAATATTTTATTACAGAAATAAACACGCTTTTGTACACCAAGTGTTATGGAATGTCCTCAGAGCTATAAATTAGATGAGCCTAAGCTCGAGTGGGTTTTCTAGTAAC
Source organism: Eueides tales michaeli (assembly GCA_018249855.1). Taxonomy (NCBI): domain Eukaryota; kingdom Metazoa; phylum Arthropoda; class Insecta; order Lepidoptera; family Nymphalidae; genus Eueides; species Eueides tales. The sequence continues at coordinate 9,004 of DWMZ01005857.1, read as the reverse complement.
CTCAGGAGAGTTCAACTATCCAATTCCTGGCTCCATCAACAGAATATACACCTAAGCTCACTCAGCTTCACACTGTATCCCGCTCATGGCAGGGTAGATAGGAACCCAGTATTAAGACACTCCGTTCCGTTTCCGAACGACGAATTTGAGGCATTACGTGTAGAATGGCGGTACTTGATGCCGCGCTTTGCCTTGTTCCTAGCTCCGAGAAACGAAAACATTAAATATTTAACTATAGAATATTAAATAACATCCTATAACCAAAGGTACACATATATAACATGTTTCATAATCACATAATTGACAGCAAACTCTAAGAAACTGAATTTGATCCCCAAATTCAGTTTCTTAGATTTTGCCGGTAAGTTAAATCGTTACAAATCTACCTTACGTACCTATTACCTATCTAAATATGAATTTATTTGAAAAGTAAGTATACTTTGTGGAACCGCGGCTTACTACTTACTTAAAACTTTAGTTAGAAAAGATAAAGTTGGGTCGACTTTAGATGAGTGCCATCATTCGTAACGCATGTCATGAATAAAATATGGCCACATCAGTATGTAGTCTTCCATACCCATTTGATACGGACTTTCAGCTTTCAGGTCACTTTGTGAAAATTACTTACCTTTTAGCTAAGTTTCGTTCGATTTTAGTTTAGAAAACTTGCTTCTATGAGGTTCTTTATAATGTTTATACGGTTATAAAAAACTGTTATCTAGGATGCTCGTTTGGGAAAATGTTATATACGCTTTTGTTATTTTCGTCGTTCTAGTAGATGATGCACGGCGTTTAGTACCGTTTAATACGAAGTGACTCAAAAATAAGCGGAAGTGGAAAGCGGAATGTCTTAACATAAGGTTCCCTCTGCCTAACCTGCTGATTTTTTTATTCAAAAATATCTCGTCATGAATAAAATATGGCCAGATAAGAATGGTTCTATCTCCATATAAAATGGACTTGCCTTAGCAAAGTTTCGCGTAGTTTTAGTTTAGAAAAATAAGTTTTGGTTAGGAAGGTGCTTCAAAAAGTTTGTACTTTTGTGAGATATCGTTGTGGCGCAGTGGGACAACGTCTGCTGCAATATTTCATATCTTTTTTCAGCTTCACTCACTCCGTACATGGCAGGGTAGGCAAAGGGAACATGGAAACCTAGTGTTATGACACTCTGTTCCGTTCTCCACTTTCTGTTGAATTTGAGGCATTGCGTGTTGAGTGGCCGAACTCAGTGCTGTTCTGTACCTTATTATCAGAGCGAAGAAAGGTGTATTGGGTTATAAATTCAAGGCTAATATTGATAACTACTGATTCTAGAGTACACTATCGAAAGTCTATTTTAGCTCATTGATTTTGACGAGAAGAACGTCTGCAGGTGCTTAAAAGTATGAATCACGTTCCGTTAGAACTGGGCGTGGAAGCGGGAGTCATACGAGTCATTTAGACCCACTAGTGGCCTGAGCGTTAAGCTTGTGATGCATCTACCTTTCTTCCACACCAATTTATGAAATGACGAATTTATAACTAATAACGCGGTAATTTAGTGATAATTCATTACAATTCATGAAAGTTTGCAATTTTTCATGAATATGTTCTTAAGACGCTACCGTATAAAATTATGGCCTCTACTTGTATTTATTAGATTTTTTTTAGTTTTCTTTTCCATTTCCCTTATCTAGGTTGGCAAACAGAATCTAGACCAAGCCACTCCGTTTCCTATTTTCCGCCATTTTTTAGGAAAATGTGGTTTGAGTGATGAAACTCACTGCCGCCCTATGTCTTTCTATCATCTAAATTTTATCTATTTATCTATATTTTCTAACAGAGAAAACCTATTAGGCAAATTACTTTGTTTTTTGATTTGCGTAGAGCTCGACCACTTAACACGCAATGCCAGATTTCAGCGGAAAGCGAGGAACAGAAGTGTCTTACAGCAAACGGCGCGTCTTAACACGTGGTTCCCAGGTTCCTTCTGCCCACCCTTCTATATAAGGGATATGACGCTAAACAATATTACATATTAAGCACAATCTGTCACGTCATTATCGTATCTAAAAGCTCATAATAAATGTAACCGAGAATTAAAATTGAAACCTGAAATCTACAAACAATAATTAAATTAAATGCCAATCAACACAGCTCGCTGATTGCATTCAAAATGTTATAACTTTAATTTGTTGTCAATAAATGCAGTGCAATTGGGTACTGCGGTTTCTGGTACTGCTACTGTTTGAGTACAGTAATCGTTTTTGTTAGCTTGGGAACCTAGAGTCAGGCACGTAATTATGGGAACCTCTTTTTTTTATTTTAGTACTCCACACAGGTAAAATGAAAGCCTAGTTTCTAAATTACCGATTCCCACTTGATGAAATGAAATATTTAACATTGTCATTTTATCGCTCTGATAATAAGGCAAAGCGCGGCGTTGAGTTCACCACTTAATAAGCGGCGTCGGCGTTTATTAAAGATCTGAAGTATATTAGGGGATTGAAATGTCTTAATATTAGGTTCCCAAATTCCCCTGTCTACCCTGACATATATGGGTTGCAGCGTGATACTATATTATACGTTAATAATTTGTATAACTAATTGTGTATCTTTTTTGTTACAGGTAAGTCAACATGTATAAAAGTAAGGATTTACGCAGAAGGTAACAAAAAAAGCTTAAAAATAAATTACATTAAACATGTCCTTGGATACATATCGTCTTAAGTTGCAGGTTTAATTCCGTTACATTCAATTCCATTCAAGTTTTCATATATTCTCTATATATACAAAAGTGGCATAATTAAAAAAAATTATGTTCCCAAGTTTTCTCTGTCTACCCTGCCATGTGTGTGAAGATGAGATTTTTCTTTCTTTTTTGAAAATCTATCAATATCAAAAACCTATCGCTCATGACAGGGTAGGCAGAAGAAATTTAGGAACCTTGTGTGTTGAGTGGGGGAACTCAACGCCGCGTTTTGCCTTACCAGAGCGAAGATATGAAAACATTAAAAATTTAATATAAATATATTAAATATTTTATTTCCTCAAGCAGTGATCGAACCCACAACCTGTGGCGTTTACAGTCACACGCTTGTGCCCCTGCGCCAATAGTGCGTAAGTGCTTTAGATAATGTAAGCATTATTCTGGAAGCTTGTAACCGTAAACTTGGTTATAGAAAAATATCACTCTGTTGTTTGTGACTTTTTTAAAGACTACCCTTATCTTATAAAATATAGTTCAAAGAGAGATTTTAGGAGAAAAAAAAACGATTTTTCTAGTTTAACTAGATATTTTGATACTTTACTTTTATTTGTGGTAGTGCGTTTTAACCTCTAGCGCTCAAAGAGAGTGTTATGATTTTGACTTGTCTGTGTGTTTGTTTGTGGCACCGTACCTTTAAAGTGAATGAACTGATTTAGTTGCGGTTTTTTAAATTCAGTTTTTTAAATTTCATTTTAAATAAACATTCACTTTCATTAAATGCTAAATTAAGCATATTTTTAAAAGGATTTTCACTTTATTTGTATGAATCTCACTCTCATGTGTTTTTGGAATTAATAGCCTACACAGACAGACAAACGGAAAAACAAATTTGATTGTATTAATGTTATGAAGACTATTTATTAAATTTCCTATACAGAATTCTAAAATAAGCAAATATAGTGCTAAAGTTTAAAATTAATGTAAATCATTGTAGAGCAATATAATGTTTCTGTCATATCCAAAGTGCGACACCGGCTTGTATATAAGTGGTCTAATCTGCATTTCCGCCCCTCGAAGACTGAAATTGATTTATTTATTGCTCACTACAATCTATTTGAAGCAGCTCGTATAAAGTTAGCTGGTGTGATAGTATTATATTTGGTTAGAGATTGAGGTTATCTTGCTATGGCCCTTTTTCAGTTTCACGCTGTATCCCGCAAATGGCAGGGTAGGCAGAGGGAACTTGGGAACCTAGAATTAAGACACTCCGTTCTCCACTTTTCGATTGTCAGTTGAGGAAATATATCTTAAATTTCTTGCGTAACCGAGCTATAAAATTCGGTAGAAAGTGAGGAATGGAAGTGTCTCAGTGGGAACAAAGTATCTTAATAATAGGTGCCCAGGGTCCCTCTGCCTCCTTTCCCTTTAAAAAATATATCCGAATAGTCTTTTTTACATGAAAAAATATATAAAATAGTGTACAAATACTATATCTATATAATAAAAACTGCGTTTCTGCACCGCTCAATATTCGAGACATTGCGTGCTGAGTGGCGGATTTCAACGCCGCGCTTTGCATTGCAATTCAAGTGACGATATTAATTATTAACTTAAGATTTTTTTTCCTTTTCACAGAGTAAGGTCTAATATAGCAGAACGGTTAGCGTGTCATTAATCGACTTTGCATAGTTTGTGGGATAAACACCCCCGTTGCAAGCATATTGAGTTAGTTTGATAAATGGCCTGTTAGTGACAATACCTAAGTGCTAAGTGAAAGTGTCATTAGAAATAAATAGGAATACTTACTGTGTGTTAATGATAATTAATTTGCTTTTGTATCTATGCTGTAGTAGATAGCGTTCAGCGTTAAGTTACGCGATAAGTCTCGAATGTTCGAGGAGATTGGGGTGTGGAGTGTCTTAACATTAAGTATTCTAATCTAGCCTTGAAATAAAGAAATATTTTTTTCTTTCATATCACTTGAGATGTATTTATTTAAAAGACGTATAATGGACTGATATACTCAGAATGTTGAGGCTCTAAATAAAATATAACTTAGACTACCGTAATGAGAAAAGTTTTCGATTAAATCAGCTCATTCATTCAGTATGTCTAGTGCCACAGGTCTTCTCAGCGCTGTATCCCACCCGTGGTAGGGTAGGCAGAGGGAACTTGGGAACCTAATGTTAAGACAATCAATTCCGTTCCCCATTTTTCGTTGAATTTGAGGCGTTGCGTTTTGAATGGCGAAACTCAACGTCTCACTTTGCCTTGTCATCAGAGCGAAGAACTTTTTTTTTAGCTTCACGCTGTATCCCGCACAAGGCAGGTGTAGGCAGAGGGAACCCGGGAACCTAGTGTCAAGACACTCCGTTCCACTTCCGTTCCCCACTTTCCGCAGATTTTTGGGGCATTGCGTGTTCAGTGGCGGAACTCAACGCCGCGCTTTGCCTTAATACCAGGGCGAAGAAATGAAAACATTAAATATTTAAATTGAAATTATTAAATATTTCATTTCCTCGACTGGGGATCGAACCCAGAACCTGTCGGTTACAGGCAACGCTTGTACCGCTGCGCCACGGCAGGCCTCAAAACATTAAATATTTAATTGAAATTTAAGTATTTAACTGAAAACAGTAAATGTTTAATTTTGTATTTACACTAAATATTTCATTTTTTTCACAGTCACACGCCTGTGCCACGACAGGCCTCATCATTTTCACAAAAGGTTATCGATTTTGGCTCAATATACAACCCTAACGTACGATTGCTACTACGGAACCTTTCGCGAACGAGTTAAACTCGCACTTTTTTACGTCCATATATCGCTGTCATTATCTATCCAATTCACCGACAAAAAATATAAAATTGAACCCTATTCCTTTAGAAATAACGTCAAAAATTGATCTAAACCTTGTATATCGTTGGTCATTTGTTCGTACATCGTAAAGGATCTCTGGTAAGTGAAATAAACAGCCATCCAGCCATTGGAGGCGTGATAGGATAGAATTAGGCTTTTTTACCCGATTGCGGCAAAGATCAAAAAGAGGTTTATGTTTTTAGCGCTTCTATATGTATGTCTGTTCCTTTGTTTCCCAGCAACTGTTAAACTGATTTTTGGATAACTGATCTTTATGATTGATATTGTCGTTGGATTTGTCTTGAAGGCGCCTGTGTTATGGTTTTTTATATTAAATATTTAGCTTTAAAAGTTTTCAATACTTAATAAAGGTTTTTTTTGAAAACGTATAGCTTAGTGGTTAGAGCGTTCGGAAGGTTTCCAGGAGTCGTGAGTTCAAATCCTAGGGGGATTTGTTCAAATTTTTATAAATATTCTAAATACACATTTTCCTTTCCTGAGTTATATAATGTAAAATTTAAATTTATATCAATTAGTTATTACTTTAACATGTTTGTTAATTACGAATAAAATTTTATCTACATGAGTGTTTAGCTTTTATTACTCGTTTTGTTTTTTTTTGTTAGTAGTAAAAAAAACTCAAAAAGCATGCGATTATAAACTATAAACACTCCGTTCCCATTCAAATATAAACGGATTCTGCAATCTCTAGCTGTCACTGTTTTACATATGAATCAAAATTGTATTAATATATACATAGGGAGGGTGTAGAGGTACGTCTGGTATACTATGGTAATGCCGATTGCTGAGGACGTATTGTATAATCAACTCAGGGAGACTTCTATTCTTGAGTAAAATTACAGTTGTTGAATTTGCAATGCTGTTTATGTTTGTATCGATTTTTGTATCTATATTTATTTGCAGGGGAGTTACAGTAAGATATTTTAACTTTCCGTTTAAAGAAGTTAAGTATCTTTACATTTTATAATCATGAAAAATAAAGAGAGAAGTATTGAGGTAACCACTCAACACGCAATGCCTTCAGAATTCGGCGGTAACTGGGCAACAGTGTCTTAATGGCCTGCCATCTGCGAGATACCGCGTGAATCTAAAAGAAACATTATTTTGCACATGGCAAAGGGTACTTGAAAATTTTTTGTTCTGACTTTCTGTATGTGCCATAGGCATTGCATGTTCAGTGGCAGAAATCAACGCTGCGCTTTGCTTTCTTACCAGAGACCTTGACGTCATTAAAAAAATGAGATGCAAATCAAATAATACGCATTATAATGAATAGCCTCAGTCAATCAAGTATAGGACGTAATCACAAAAGGACATGTTGTGTACTAAATACACGCAGAGGCGTCTATCCATATAAGGCGAGTTTCGACTTAACATAATATTTATGATATTCATATTTATTGCCGATAGTTTTTTTTTTGTATCTTGTATATATCATTGTACACGGAATGTAGTGTTGAGACACTCCGTAACCCATTTCGAGGTAAGTTTTCATTTCATTGTATTTTATACCTCTGTTTATAAATAGATATATTAAAATTTGAATGTAGTGCGACTCGAATGCGCAACCCTTAAAACAATCCAATTTTCGCTTTTTTTTCGTTCATACCACTAAGCCACACGCTCTCACATTCTTATCCTCTTGTTACAACTTGTTTGTAGTATATTACTTAGATTAAGTCCAAAGAAAAAAAGCCAATCGTGTTCACAAAAGATAAAACAGTTTAAAGGAGATCTACAGACTACAAGAAAGAAGTACGTTTCTGTAAACATATTGTTTGTAAGTAGCTTTCGTCGGATAAAACTTGAATTCACAACTCACTTTGCGAAAGTTTAGCACTCAATAAAAATCTTTTTCTCACACCGAAACCGGATAAGACCGGATATAACCTGTTAAGGCCGCTTTTAACCGGCTGGAACCGCTCCCAACTGGTTTGGATCAAGCGGTTAGTCCCATTTTCGATTTGGAAGTTCCAGTGATTTGTATGCAGCATGTGTTTTCCAATACATGCTAATGTAATTGAAGATAGGAGAAATACATCGCGTAAAAGTGTTTTTGAAGTTCATCGTGTGTCTGGACGGTTCTGATTTCACTTAGGACTATTGGTACTTTTCTTTAGATTTATGATTTTAGTATTATGTGTTTTCTAAATGTAGAATGTATTATTTTCAGTACAAAGCTCTAATAATAAAACAAAGCACGGCGTGAAAAAAATGCCTGTCGGTTACAGCCACACGCTTATGCCGCTGCGCCACGACAGGCCTCTACTTACGCCCATTATTATTATTTAGCCAAATCTCAACTGAACCAAGTTGGTACTCACATCACCAATCCCAAAGCAATATTTCCCTCAAAAGACAAATAAACAAAGTGTTGTAATATTTTGCACAACAAACGTTCATATAGACTTGACATTCATAAACTTGGAGGGGACGTTTATTAAAAAATACTTTTTGTTGCGAACAAAATGTGTTTTTTTTTATCCACTTGCTAATATTACATTATTGTAGCGTACAAAAGTTGTATGAAAAAAATATATATAAGAAGCTTTTGTATTTTTTTTATTATTTCGCGTTTGAGGCCTGTCATGGCGCAAGGGCACAACCGTGTGATAGGTTGTGGGTTCAATCCCTTAAGGAAATGAAATATTTCATATTCTCAGATTAAATATTTAATATTTTCATATCTTTGCTTTGGTAACAAGGCGAAAGGCGGCTTTGCCACTCAATGATTCAATTTCGGCGGAAAGTGGAGAACGGAAAGGAGTGTCTTGACACTAGTTTCGCAAGTTCCCTCTGGCTATTCTGCCATATGCGGGATACAGCATCAAGCTAAAAAAACGCTTATTATGTACAAGACGGATGGAGGTCGTTGTGGTGTAGGAGCTTTAGCGTGCATTAGTTTAAACGTGGTTCGGGTTCGACTTCCACTCGGCGGAATGAAATATTTAATTACTCATTTCTGCTTCTAGAATACGACGGAAAATGGTAAACGGAACCAACTCCAAATCAGAGCGTTTTGACACTAGGTTCCCAGGTTCCCTCTTGATACAATGCTATTTGCGGGATACATCGTGAAGCTAAAAAAAACATATATTTATATGATATTTTGGGGTAGAAAAGCTTTTTATGATTCAGATTGTTAATTTTTACTATAAAATCAAATAAACGTATAGGGTAAATGTGGGATAGTTGCCCTACTTTTTGTAATCAGCCTAAAATGTAAAGAAAATAATTAAATAGAAAGTTGAAACTTTGTGTCAGATTAGTGTACCTATTGAAGGTTAATGTAATTTATATAAAATATATCTGGTTACTTTACTTAGTTTGTAGCAAATGAAATAGAAAAGTACTAAACTTGAGGATAGATGCCTACTGAGTGGGTTAGTTGCCATCACGACATTTCAACTAGTGGTATAGTTGCCATAAGGAAT
>DWMZ01005856.1:0-10681 GCA_018249855.1 Eueides tales michaeli | reverse complement strand
CAATTTTTGTTATGGATGTATTTAATTATTTCTTATAATTTTTCTGGACCCCTACTGTTCTTCATCAGGTATGAAAGTATTCGGAATTAAATATAGCCTATGTCCTGCCCAGACCAAATTGGTATACGACAGAAAAAAAATCATTGAAATCGGTCCAGTGGCTTAGAAGATGTGCTGGTACAAACAGACAAACAGACAAACAGACAAACAGACAAACAGACAGACAAAAGTTTTAAAAATTGTAGATTTGTGTTCTATTACTTATTTTAAGCCCCCCTACATTATTTTTTCATAAATAGATTCAATGTACAGACACGACTTTTTTACTGTTTTATTATAGTATAGATAATAAAGTGATGTGATGTTATTAGAACAATAAAGTTATTGAGATTAGCAAATCAAGTCGTGTAATTCAAGCGGGGGAAGCCAATAATTAAATATTTGGTTCCAGCCCTATCGCAATCTTGAATATCTAATACCGAGAACCCATAGAATCAATACATGGTAGACGCATGTGTTGTTCACCTAATCTAGATATATGATACTGTGAGATTAAATTGGTGGAATTTCTTTAAGGTATAAGTGGCACAGAGAGACGTACTCGATTGTCAATGCAATGGTTCTTGGTTCAGTTCTCTTTGGATTTAGTAATAGGATTTAATCTTATTATATTGCACCTTCACGCTGAACGATCGGGACATGACAGGATAGACAGGAGGAAATTTGGAACACTAGGTAGTGTTAAGACACTCCGATCCCATTAAGACACTCCCGTTCCTCACCTTCTACCGAATTTGAGATATTGCGTGTTCGGTGGTGGAAATCTACTCCACGCTTTGCCTTTTGACCAGAGTAAAGAATAAATAAATGAATATGAAATACTTCATTTGAAAATATTGAATATTTCATTACTTCAAGTGTACCTGCGCTACAGCAGGCTTTTTTATTATTAATAATATAAAATAATAATAGACTTATATATTATGTAAATTACGAAACGAATAGAATTTAAGTTTGGGAACCAAGTATTATATATTAAGTTCCCAGGTTCCCTCTGCAGGAATTGCTATATGAGGGATATAGTGTAAAACTAAAAAAAAAGTAATGCAGTCTATTATTCTTTTATATTATATCCTACACACCCTATATAGGATTTTAAGGTACAAAATTTCGTATCCTAAAAATTCCTCGTTTCATTACAAGCTCATCTGTTTGTAAAGTTCTAACTAAAGCCTCGTTAGAAGATTGCGTTAGTAGTTTGTATACTCAGTGCATTTCAAAGAAATAAATGTGCATATGTACATACTTATGATTCAAAAGGCCAGCTTTTGAGGTGAGTTTACACAAAAAGGTGTTTTAAGGCATATCTTAGCCCAAGGGCACAAATGACTGTAAACGGCACAAGTTGTGGGTTCGATCCCCGTTTATGGAAATTTAATATATAGTATTTGCGTCTATCTTGCTCTTGTAAAGTGGCAAAGCGCAGTGTTGATTCCACCACTCAACACGTAATGCCACAATGAAAGAATTGAAGAAAGCTTTGTAATTGTGATTTAAAATGGTAAAAATTATTTTTATTTACAGTAGTAAGTAAAGTAGGGAGGCTTGTTGTGAACCAAGGGTAAAAGCTTGTGATTGTAAACGTGACCGATTGTGGGTTCGATTCCTATTGTAGGAAATTCAAAATTAAATATTTTTATAACAAATAAAAATATTTGGTTAGCATCTCTGTGGGAGGTTTTTCCTTTACTCAAAAGATAATTTAAGTATTTTTCTTACCTAGGTGTGCGTTAACATTTTAAAATTAGTAAAAATATTTAATAAAACGTATTTTCTCTTGCCAGACGATTATTATTCTAAGGAATTGTCTTTGGATAGCGGAAATTTGTAAAAATCTAACTGATATGCTAACACTATAAATAATTGTAACAAAAAAAGCGTGTAATAATTTCGACGTAGTTGACGTATGGATTAGTGTTCAGAGTGCTTGGACGGTTTCCAAGAGGTGCGGGTTCAAATCCCGCTATGTTAAATTTCTTATATATTTTCTAAATAAGATTTTTTCTTTACATTCTGTGAATTAACACTTAAAATTATTAAAAATATTTATAAAATAGCATTATCTGGCCAAAAGATTGTTCTAAAAAATTATCTTTGTCTTAACTTATCGCTGTATCCTTAGCGGGGTAGCCAGATAGAAAATTTGGCACTGCGGTCAAAGCACTAAATGCCATGGTCTAGCTACCTCTTTCGCCTTGTCCACTATCATCAACCTCATTATACATGGACTCCCCGGAGGGCATGTACACTAACATTTCAGATATCAGATTCTTATACGTCAACAGATAACGCTCGGCATCTTTATTATCTTTTGCTAAGGCATAATTTCTATATCATTATCACTAGATGTTTCTATATGATGATCTTCATTTCTTGTATCTCAACAGAATCTGCTCATCATCCTGAACAAGTTTTGTTTTGATTTGAATTTGAATATATTTCTTATAGTTTAGAAAGTGTGGTCCCGTAAGATTCTACATCAGATTATGTTTCCAGGCTTATAAAACAACAAATTTTAGTCAAATACTTCCATTAGTTCCAGAGATTAGCGTGTGCAAACAGACAAACATACACACATACAAACATTCATTTTTTTATTTTTTTTCCCTGGTGTTTACTTACCACCCTATTTTTTATGTTGCTTAAGAATATTTGATCTCATTTTTATTGTTTTATTATATTATAGATTACCCATTTTACCCGTCATAAAATTCAAACCCACACCATGCGTTCTTTAAGACGCTAGCTATAAAGATTCGACGCCTAAGTAAATCGAAAATACCAAGTATTACTTATAACACTTAACACATTCTAAGAAAAGGAAATTCGACCGAAGTGGATTATATCGATCCTATTAACGTTACGTATTACAGACTCTAGGCTTCCTTTGGTGAATAGACTATTGAACAAATAGTTCCCGAGATTAGCGTACTCAACCAAACAAACTTCTTAAATTTATTATATTAAGTATACATATAGATTATTGGTAAATATGTCTTGTGTTGAGGCCTGTCGTGGCGCAGCGGCACAAGCGTGAGACTGTAAACGACAGGTTGTGGGTTCGATCCCCACTCGAGGAAATGAAAAATTTAATATTTTCAATTTAAATATTTAATGTTTGTTTCGTTTAGGCAAAAGCGTGGCGTTGGGTTCCGCCAATCTACACGCAATGCCTCAAATTCGACGAAAAGTGGGAAACGCAAGTGGAACAGAGTGTCTTAACACTAGGTTCCCAAGTTCCCTCCCTACCTGCCATGAGCGGGATACAGCGTAAGGCTGAGTGAGTAAGCGAGTGAGTGGTAAATATGTCAAAACTAGATCTTTTATATGAAGTATTAAAAATATTTAGGTCCCTACGGTAAGTAAAAAGTATATTTTTTGGCTTTGAACGCGCTATTAAGACCACAACGAATCAATCTACGTCACTTCTTATGGCTTCTGTCATTTTTTATAACTTCGATAAGCTTAATCGTTTCAATGCAAATTTGATTCGCAAGTTTGCCCAAAAAAGCGAGAATGTTATTAAAAATATATATTCAGGTAAAAGAGATCAAATTTCCACGAAGAAATGTTTACCCAAACTACTTTAATATGGGCATTATTGGTGAGATACATAAAACGCGGCGTTAAGTTCCGCTGGTTTCTCTTGTCCAGCCTGCCTGTAGAAAGAGTAAATGAAAATGAAAACCAAGAGCCTGTAATGGTGTACCATTTACTCTTTCTACAGGCAGGCTGGACAAGAGAAACCAGCGGAACAGAGTACAAGTGGCGACTGTAGAAGAGTGGGCTGGGCATAGGTTGTAGGTTCGATCCCCACTTGAGAAAAATGAAGTATTTCATATTTTTATTTCTTCGTTCTGGTAACAATGCTTCAAATTTGGCGGAAAGCGGGAAACGGAACCGAGCGTGATAACACTACCCTGTTATATACGAAAAGAAGACTATCCGTTCTATCTTTATTTTCAGTTTCGCACTACTATGTGGTACAGTTTCACACTACAAGTGTATGTGTGTATGTGACATACCTTCCATTTCCCCTTGAGATACTCCTGTTTCCCACTTCTCACCAAATTTGAGGCGCTGCGTGTAGAGTAGTGGAACTTAAGCCTTCTACCTTACTAAAAGAGCGAAGAAAGCACTTTATAAAAAAGAGCGAGTTTTAGAAAAAAAGAACAAAATTAACGACTAAACATTACGTTCTCCCTTGATTTATGAAATAAAGATTTTTTATACCTATCACATATGTTATTCTTAAACAATAGGTTCCCTTTGAGTTGCCTTTGCATATATAACAGGACAAGCTGTAGAAGTGATTATTTGAAGTACATTCAGTGTTCAATAGACAAAGTAATTAAATGAAACAATAGAACATTATGCGAGCTACGAGGTAAATACTAATTGTTCTAGTAATCCTATTGTGCTAGTTGCACTTCTAGAAACTCGTGTAATAATGTTGTTCTATTAATAATAAATCAAGTTCGAGGCATGTTGTGGCGTAGGGACACAGAAACACGTCTGTAAACGCGAGTGGTTGTGGATTCGATCTCCACTCGAGAAAATTAAATATTTAGTATATATCATTTTTTCACTTTTGCAACAAGGTAAAGTGCGGCGTTGAGCCGCCACTCAATATGCAATACCTCAAATTCGGTCCCAAGTTCCCTCTGCCTAACGTGCCATGTGCGGGATACATAGTGAAATTAAATTTTATTTTCCCGCTTGTAGCAATATAAATTCAACACGGAAAAACAAATAGATACACACAAAAACGCATAAACTGACTGACAGAGAAGTCAAACTTACAACACCCTTTTTGCATTAGGGATTAAAAATAAAACATTTTAACATTTTAACAGCGTATAAAATTACAAAATGTTATTATTCAAAGTCACACACGTCGTGTACCTTCCACGAGTATTCTGTGAATTTGTGAAATGCGGACTGACTAAGTGGTGGCGTGGAAGCTCGTCGCGTCTAGAAATATAATTAAGTTTTAGTCCGAGCACTAAACAACGTCACGTTATCTGACATTTGCATGTTAAATTGAAATGTTGGATGTGTCTTGGTTTTTATTATACGTTTACTGTAAAATGTGTAAAATTCATAGCAGCACGTCTATTTATGGGTGGAACAATACTTTTTGACATAAATTAATTTATATTTATTGTATTCTGTTTTATATTATTTGTTAGACTTTTTAACACTAAACTAAACTAAACTAATTAATAAACCTTTGTCTGGTAAAGTGACAATACCTGAAATTCGGCGGAAAGTAAACAACAAAACAGAGTGTCTTAGCACTACGTTCCCAAGTTCCTTCTGTGTACCCTTCCGTGTGCGGGATACAGCGTGAAGTTGTCTATTAAGAGTATTAATAATATTTTAGTAATAAATTCTGTATACCTACTTATTCTTACACGAACATGTGTAAACCAAAGATAAGGCTCACATTGGAGCGTAAGATTTGTAATAACATATTTGTTGACGTACTACGATGACAACACAAATAATATGTAATTACTGTTTGTTGTAGCTACATCCGTTGTAATATGAATACATTTATAATATGAACTAGTAAATTGTATATTTGAGTAAAATATTAAAAAAAATGTTGATTTAAGAAAACTTTAAGTCAAAAATATACATGAAAAATAATTACAAAAGCTTGTATAAATAATAAATCTAATACATTAGTATAAAAGTTTTTTGTAAAACAGCTTTTTTTATAAATGATTTATGTTTTATTTTGTAGTTATTTTTTATAGGTATAGTTAGAACCAGAGTGCTTTCCTAAATACATCAATTAATCGAAATACGATAAACCTACCTTTCATAGTTCATAAGTGTTTTTTGCCACTTTCCGACTTCATCTCCAGTATCCGGTTGTTTTATTTAAATATAATACAAATCACGTCTTTTTTTACTTTACACTGTATCTTGTACATAAGCAAGGCAGAAGGAACCTGGAAATAGGGGGTGTAAAGACGCTTTATGTCTATTTCTCTTTTTTCGCTGAATTTGAGACTTTACGTGTAGAATGGCGGAAATCAATGCCGATTTCGATGTTTTTTACATTTGTAAAATAACAATATTATTGATTATTATTGATTATTTGTCTTAGGATTGTAATAAAAACGACAGATTGCGGGTGAAGATGAACGGAGTGTCTTAACACTAGGTTCCCAAGTTCCATCTGCCTACCCTACTTTGAGCGAGATACAGCGTACAGCTGAGAGAAAATTATATGTTTGATTTTATTGTCGTCAAAACTTAATTTTTAAAGAACATTTCACCTTCATCTGACACTGTTAGTAAAATTGAGCTTGCTCTGCACACACAAATGAACACAAAAGCTTGTAAAAATACATTATTTTACTAATAAGTCAATTACTTTGCACCTGTCATTACATGTCTCATTACACTTTAAACGCGTAACCTAACGCCGTACACTTTCATACAAGTTGGAAGAAATACAATTGTTTTGCTTCAGTTTCGCGATCATAGTGTGGAAATTAAATTCAAAATAAAAATATCAGGTAGTCAGAATGGTGGTAGGCAGAATAAATCTAGTGTGAACTGAACCCCTACACTTAGCCAATATTTTTCAGACATTGTGTGTCATGTGACGGAACTTTAGCCCACCCACGCTTTGTCTTCTTACCAGAACGAAGAAATGAAAATAATTCCATACCTTGAACAAACAAACGATCTTACGTTTCTTAGAATATAATAAAGAAAAATATTTTTCTTATATAAATATGTATTGGTTTAGATTTTGGCGTTTTATCGAAAATTTCTAAATATAGCCTTTTGTATGTGAAACGACCTCGTTTTTTACGCATTATTGGTATTTTTAAGTGAACTTCAATATTGTTGGAACTTTAAGCGAAATATTAGAAGGTTTATATTACTTATATAAATATACATACTTATAATTGAATTTATTATTTTTCGCCAAGAAAAATATATTTATAGATAAAAAGTGAAATATGTTAACACCGCAAAAGTACTTATACTCCCGCTTTATAGTGTATATATACTATGTTTATAGCGGGGTAGCCCTATAAGAAGTTAGTCAGCATATCGGTAGAAGTAAACGCCGCCTCTTGTCTTGCAAGAATGAAAATACTTATTTTCTCAAATAGGCCTGAACCCACAACCATTGAACATACGGTTAGCAGATGTTCCACTCAATGATCTCTTTATGGACGATTTATTACCGAAAGTAAACCAAAGATATTCAGAAAGTTATAAATCGAAGCAGTATTAGATTAAAAAACGTTTGGCTTGGATGTGATTCGAAAAAAGTGCAAAAGCTCCCGAAGTGAAGACACATAGAAACCGTTTGCTGGGTTTTAAAAGCCGCAATCCATGAAAGTGAACATTTTAACGTAATTTTATCTCAAGTTGAGTATTTGCTTTATATGGATTGATTCGGAGAGATATAGAAATAAAAATAATAATGAGGTCATAATGTAGAGGAAATATTTTAATAGTTATTCTTGTAGAACTCACTCACTCACTCACTCAGCTTCACGCTGTATCCCGCAAATGGCAGGGTAGATAGAGGGAACGTGGGAACCTAGAGTAGAGACATTCCGTTCAGTTCTCATAGAAATTGAATCTATTACCTTCAAATCCACTCATACAAACGTGTTATAATAAAATTTATGTACATCACAGAATATGCCTACGATGTTCTCTCATGTGTAAAACACATATCTGTATTTCTTATTTTATTTGTCATAAACAATTAAATAATCCCTATCCTGGTTAGTTGCGACTATAAAGAAGCTTGACGTGACGTGGGTCTCTTTGTCCTTTTTAAGAAATATGAACACGGTATATAGTGTATGGATAGTAATGGGAAGAAAATGATAAATTATGTGTGCTTTTCTCAAAGAAATGCAGGTAAAATTTCAGATTTAAAAATTGTCAAATGCGATTTAGACGTGTTCGCCTTAGTTTCCGTACAAATTGAAATATTGTATTTCAATGAGAAATACTTACAAAAGTTTACGATGTTATTTGTGAGGGTATGCACTAGTTTTGTATATATTTTTTTCTTTTAGCTGAACTCTGTGTGCCGCACAGCGTGGGGCAGAGAGAAGCTTTAGCGTTAGTGACTCCATTCCGTTTCCACTTTCTTCACGAGAAGAAATTGAATACGCAGCTAAAGTCATGAAAACGGAGCAATAATGATGCTTTAAATGGTTAGTACTTAAAACCAACCGTAGACTAGAATATTTAATGTTAATTTTAGCTTGATATTTCCACGTGATCTCGAGATAAACGAAATTGACAGACGGACTACAAACTGACCTTGTAAGGTTCCGTGTGTTTTGTTTGCAACCCTATGAACCATGCAATTTTTAATGTTCAAGTCAGACCACTGATATCAGGCATTAAAACATAATATTTTAATTTGCCTCGCTATTTATAATACAATTTGAGAAACTCGACTCCAAAAATTATAAAATAAGAATATTAAATAATACATAGCGTTATTTTTCTTTCATAAAAACTACATCTGCATTTAAGATGGAAAGAAATATAACGATGACGAGACGAGAATTGTTTTTAGAAAGCAAATTGTAAATTTATATTTCCACACGGATTGTTTCAACGTACTTTGTAAGTTATGTTTTATATGTTCTTAGTAGAGCTTTTGTTTTAATTTCCAACCACGATTAGAGTTTTTGAATTTAATGGCTTAAATAAGCTTTTGCTAGCGGTTTCTTCCGTATCTCTCTCTCTCTTTCACTCTAGTCAGCCCCTCATGTCTGACGATCGTGGTCAGCAGTCGAGGCAGATCATCTACTCCACTCTGGAGTTGATGATATGCCTCAAAACTTTTTCTTAAGTATACCAAAAACCATTCTTGCTTCCAAATCAGATCAAACAATTGTGAAACTTAAACATGCGATTCAAAATCAGGACTTCCTTTTCTTTATATCATCGTGACTTGTATTTTACACAATTCAGTTATTTACATAATATAAAAAAAAAGAAAGACGTTATAGAATTGGGCAGAAATTGGGAAACAGAATAGAGATTAACACTAGATTCCCAAGTTTCCTCTGACTACCCCGCCATTAGCGGGATGCAGCGTGAAGTGAAAAAAAATAGCAAATCTAAATCTGCTATCTTTTCCCTCCGCAGTAAACGAACTTACAAATATCATTTTCAGATTGAAAAGCCAAAATGCTAAACTAATTTAGAGGCTTATTGAGACATTCGATAACACTCAAAGGCAGAAAAACAAGGCTTTATTGGATTTATGTAGCGAGACTTTGCTATATAATATTATTGTATACCACAAAGAGAAAACGCTATATCATTGTATGAATCGCCTTAACTTCATTAGAGAGGAAACGAATAGATTTTTCTATAAAAAACATACGAAAATATTCTTAATATACTTAAGATTATTTTCTTTTCCTTATTCTTTTTATATAAAAATATATTTTAGGACTTTTTATATTAAAAATATTTATCATCGGACCAAAAACACTTTTTAATCCGTGACAGAAAAAGAGGGTATAAAATTGATGTGTTTGTCTTTCTGTGTGTTTGCTTGTGGCAATGTAGCTCCTGAACTAGTTAATTGATTTAAGAAGTTTTCTTTTGTCACGGTGGCTCTTGGCCTTATTTTATCAAAATCATATAAACAGTTTAGGAAGATGACGTAGTAATTTTATGGGTCGTTAGTTTTTTATTCCAATCCACACTAATATTATAAATGCGAAAGTAACTCTGTCTGTCTGTCTGTCTGTTACCTTTTCACGCCTAAACTACCCAACCGATTTTGCTGAAATTTGGTATGTAGATAGTTTGCATTCATTAGAAGGACATAGGCATATTATTTTTTGGAAATTCAACCCCTAAAAGGGTGAAAAGGGTTGGCAAAGTTTGTATGAGAAAAATATTTTTATGCACATTTTTGCATGAAACTTTGAATATGTATTTAAATAAAAGTCAAGGGCAGACACTGAAGGTAGCAGGTGTGCACTTAGAGAAAAATTGCTTTTCCCATGGGCAATTGTATGTGCCGTGTTCCCGTGTATCTAGCCCCCAAAACCTGTACATATTGTCAAAAGACGGTAAAACAAAAAACGTAGTCTATAGAAACGTATTGTAGTAAAATATCGCGTCTATAAACATATATTCCTACAAATATATACATAATAGACTCGTTAAAACTAATCTGCTATGCCATAATATTTACTTATAAGTTTAGATATATACAAAACGTTTTTTCATAACAAACTGAGGAAGGGGCAAACTGTCCGTGTCGTTTTACAAAGAAAAATGTCATCCGGTTATGTCCTTGTCGTTCTATGAAAACATATAAAGGAAATCCTTTTGAAATAATACATTTTTATGCTTTGTAATTTTCCTTAATATAGCATGGCGGAGTTTAGTTACGGTTTGGTAAATGTTTGTTGGTTCAAATTTATTAGTGGGATCTTTTTTTATTTCTTTCTACTTTACGCTGTATTGTCTAAAGCTCATCGTGACGCAGTAACACAACTGATTGCAACTGCAATGGTTGTGAATTCGATATACATTCGGAAATGTCTTGACCATTGTGCGAAATTTGCGAAACGTTTTCCAGTTT
>DWMZ01005855.1:0-10681 GCA_018249855.1 Eueides tales michaeli | reverse complement strand
AAGCTGCCCACCTCCCACACCCAATTCTATTCCAATTCCTTCACTGTGAAATCTGCGATTCTTTGGAATGAACTTCCCACTGAGGTTCGACATTCCAAATCACTGTACGTCTTTAAATATCGTCTTATGTATGTATACAAAAGTGTTATACTATTTAGTATATCGGTATTATGTTTATTTCACCATTTTGTGATCTTTTGTCATTAAAATATTGCTGAAGTTGAGTTTGAACTAGTATAAAAATCCAAATATGGACAGTCGTCGGTGTCTAATTATGGAATATTCCATAATAAGACACCGACGGTAATTAGGTCTTAATACTTCGAATGATAGATACTTGCTATTATTTCTTTAAAAAATATATGTAATGTTTTTTAGAATGTCCATGTCAACCAAACGAAAAACCTGGGATGAAGAAAAAATGGCACAAGCTATAAAATTCGTCCGGGAAAAGAAAATGGGGTACTTTAAAGCGGCGCTGCATTTTCAAATGCATAGGGCAACTTTATTTCGTCTCTGCCAAAAATATGAACAGTCTCCAGAAGTCACAGCGGCTACTACATTAGGACGAAAAACTATATTGGGCTCCGAACTTGAACGTCAGCTAGTAGAATACATACAAATAATGAAGAGTAAGTTTCACGGTTTAACAAGAATTGATCTTCGCCGTATGGCGTTCATGCTAACAAAGCGAAACAATTTGCGGAATCCCTTCGGTAAATCAGGTATGGCTGGAAAAAAGTGGCTAAAGTTATTTTTAAATCGTCATAAAAAGAAACTTTGTAAAGTGATGTGGACTTTATTGCTTGCTGTAAAGTGATGTGGACTTTATTGCTGCGCAACAAAATGCTGCAATAGACAGTTGTACAACCAATATCCCTCTGCAGATATTAAGATCTGAAATTAGTCAAGCTCTGATAGAAACACCTGCACCACAAATAACTGCTAATTTACAACCTGAACCTGCACCTTGGACTTCTGGGCTTAATCGCAGGAGTTTGGGTCTGGTGTCGCCGCATGCCATAAGTCCAGTGCCAGAGAAACAAAGAAAAGTATCTAACAGAGGAAGAAAAGCTGCTGTAGCAGCAGTCATAACATCTTCTCCCTACAAAAAAGGTTTAAAAGATAAAAATATAAAGAGACAAGAAAAAGAGAATAAGCTAGTCAACAAACAAACGAAGAAAAATAAGGATTATAGTGAAGAAGAAGACTCTGAGGAACTAGACGTTATCCAGCTTAGTGAGGGCAGTGAACATGATAAGTTGATGGACCAAGTACCTCCTGACTCTGCTGATGCACAATGTAAGTTCTATTCAAGACTTTTTTCCGTGGATAAAAGTGGAGAAAGCTGGATTAAATGCCTGATGTGTGGGCTCTGGGCACATTATGATTGTGCTGGTCCAGAGTTGGATACTTGGATCTGTAACTTTTGCAAGTAATTATGTAACTTCTTTCATTTCTCACTATATTTTATATTCGTTTAATTGATCTCAAAGATATTAATGTTCATTTTTGTTATTGTTATGTTGATTTATGCTTGTATTCCATATATGGGTACCTATTCCATATTTGGATACTAAATTGTGATTTTGGTTTTTGTGTTAGATTTTAATTAGATAACTAATATATTTGATTAAATGCTGTTAATTACTACATATGAATGTATGACTGATCAGTAAAAACATTAATTGATTTAATTTTTATGTAGTTTTTTTTATATCCCAAAAACAAAATGGTATTCCATATTTGGTGACTTTCCTCTATGTATGTGTATGTGTATGTGTATGTATATATATGGGTATATATATATATATATATATATATATATATATATATATATATATGAATGTGTATGTATATATATATATATATTTATATATATATATATATTTATATATATATGAATGTGTATGTGTGTATATTCTATTGACATTAAAATATTTTGTGTAAAGATGTTATATACTATTATTATTTTCATTTTATTATTTATTATATTGTGTTTATTTACTATTTTTAAATAAAATTTGCACTGTTACGCTATTCCTCTTTTCACTAGTCATTTTTTTATTCTTCTTAAGGTTGCCTGTTAGAGATTGTTGTGATTGCTGTGTGAGATGCTTGAAGCAATAAGGCCGCCTTTGCATGCCTATTTTTCTTGTTTTTTCTTTTTTATTGATTGTTATTCGTGTGCAATAAAGACAAATAAAAAAATAATAAAAAAAGACAGTTTAAAAATTATATATGTGAGACCCTTTTTGATGTATGTGCGCAGTCTTAACGATCTAAGTGTGCAGTATACATGGCACTCATCTTGTAAAACTGCACCTTTGTTATTTTGTATTTATTCTCTATGCATTATTTTATATTTATTCTGTTATTACTAACAATATTTTTATATTTTTTTTACTTAAAACTAAAAATAACGAAGTATACTAACTAGTTAATATATTATTAAGTAGTAATTATAACAAATATAACTATTACATTAAGTCAAGTTTTATTCAATAGTTAAAGTGATTTGGTACTAGATTGTAGTATACTGAAGGTGAATAACAGCCACTTCTCCGCGGATATGCAGCTATTATAGGAAATATACTTATCATAGTTGCATATCCGCGAAGAAGTGGCTGTCTTACTCGTGTGGGATAAAAACTATACATAAGTTTTTACCGAAACATAAATACATAGGTATAATATGAAAAAATAATTTATTGGTTAACGAATGTTGGTGAAGATGGTAAGTTTTTATATTCTCGTCTTTTATTATGTTTTATGCATTTGCTTTCCGCATATGTATTGTGCATATTGTGACAAAAAATCATGCTGCGCTTTATAATTTTAAAATATCAATGTCTATGTAATGGTTTCAATTAACGTATATTTCATGAATAATTATTATTATTATTTTACCGACAATTTTTAACAACTTATTATTTAATTATTATATCATGGTTTTGTTTTATAATTTTGTGTGACAATTATATTTTATATAATACTTAAAAAGTTTATATTATAGGTGCATTATAAATTGCTGTCTGTGTTGTTTGTAATTGTAAATTATGTCGAATGTGCGAATATTCTCTACGTAATTCCATTTTCTTCACCGTCCCATTACATATTATTTCGACCGATTGGCCTAGAACTTGCTCGAAAGGGGCACAATGTTACTGTCATAACTCCAGTGAAGGAAAAATACCCAGCATCCAACTATCGTCAAGTTGTAGTGGATGATAAACAAATTTGGGATATAGTAGGTAAGATTAAATAAAAAAAAACACAAAATTGTTTTTGACAGGCTCCACAGTATATATATATATATATATATATATATATATATATATATATATATATATATATATATATATATATATATAGCCCATATAATTACAGGTGGTATAAGGCCGAATGTTTTCACTATGGTAGATATATCAGCAGAAGAATTTCACCATAAAATTCTGTGGGCTGGAGGATTAGCTTACACAGAGCACACTTTAAATTCTACTTCAGTCCAAACTTTTTTAAAAGAAGATAATAAATTTGACTTGGTTATTGTTGAGCAATTTTTTTTCGAAGCGTTATACACTTTAGCCCACAAATACAAAGCGCCTTTAGTGTTAATTACTTCATTTGGTACGTGTATGAGACACAACCTCGTAAATGGTAACCCACTTCAATCAGCGACAGTGGTTTCTGAATTTTTAAACGTAAAAGATGTACACAGTTTTTGGGGAAGACTGAGGAATCTATATTTTATAACATATGAATATTTATGGTGGAGATTTGTTTACTTGAAGCAACAAGAGCAGTTAGTACAACAATACTTGCCGGATTTAGCTGAAACAGCGCCAAGTTTGTACAGTATGCAAGGAAACGTTTCTTTGATGATGATCAATAGCCACTTCAGCTTTGACACTCCATCTGCCTTGTTACCGAATATTATTGAAATTGGGGGAATCCACCTGTCACGAAGTAATACGCGTCTACCAAAGGTATTTAAATAATATAATTTATTTTATTATATACGAGTATTCTATAAGACAAACCTTAAAACATATTATATGGCGGGTTTGGGCCTAGGTTATGATCTTGTATGTTTTAATTTTTTCAAGACATATTTGAGTTTTCTATTGAAACAAATTTATTGAACACTAAATGTCATATAGATAAGGTCATTTTTGATGTTAATAAAGTATATATTTTCGTTGCTAATATACGTAGTATATGGAGGAAAAAACTAATTTTTAAATTCGGTTTAAATTTTTTGAACATTTTTTTAATATATTTCTGTATCGTATTCAATGTTGATTTTTTACCTGCATTATATTTCTCTGTAGATTAGATTGTGTTTTATAAGGTTATTTAAAGATCATTTAATAAATAGATGTTTTAATTATTTACCGACATAGATATTATTATTACTTATTAATATTAATATTTTGTTACAAGTATCCATTATAATCGCTTTTTAATATTAGAAGGTGACTAATATTAAAAAGCGATTATAATAATATTAAAAATAATATAAATTTCGAAATTGTCACACATATCTGACATTTATTAATTTGTATAGTCTAAACGTATTTGAGTTACGTAGTAGGTATACATATGTGTATTAAGTGTATCACGCTGATAGCTAGACGGAACCAGACATCGTTAACTGGTGTGTTGAATAATAGAAATCAGCTTCACGAATTTTCTTGTGACCAGAGCGTAATGGTGCGTAAATGGTATGTGATACAGAACTACTCGTATGTATATAAAATGAAAATAATGGACGGTCTTGAATTAAGAAGACAATGTTTTCAGAAAGCAGTAATAGATCATATTGAGATTTTTGCGTGTTCATCACATATACAGGTACAGGAAAGTACCTTGCCTACAAACTACAAAGTATTACAAAATTATAAACCATTACCATTTTTTTTATAAAAAAATATATACTTTCAATAATATTATGCACATGAAATGACAACATACATGCACAAAAGGCGAACTCAACGTTAAAATGCATTCTGTACCAGCCAACCTTGTCATGCGATATTTTAAATTTCAAATTGAAATCAACTTAACATTCGATATATTAAAATAATATTTTTCCGTTTTCGTTGTTTGTTTTTATTCTTATGATCTGTAAAATGAATAAATATTTTATTATTTTGTCCACCGTGGTGCATCGGGACATAGTTTTATTTTAAACACGATAATTGCAGATTCGATTCCAAATCTCGACAATTGTTGAATTTTACGCCTCGACACGCAATATTTTGATTATGGAAACGAAATGACACTACTGAGTACTATTATTTTTTATATGCGGTATAGTATTTAGCCAAAAAAGCGTCAAACATTAAAAACAAAATGTTACCCAGATATCTATCGTTAAGAAAGTATATTTTTTGGTGGAGAGCTGGGGGATGCCCCAATGTCTTAAACAATAACTTGTTTAAAACAATTTACGTCTACTCCCAAACAGTGATCATTTTTTTAAAAAACTCTTAATGAGCTTGTTTATATACTTATACTTTACGTACTTACTAACTTTATGTACCTACCTTAAAGTATGAGTTATATATTTAAATAAATATATTTAAAGTGTTTCTGAGACTATTATTTATTTTATTTTGTTCTCACTACCAGGATTTGCAAAAGCTTTTGGATGAATCTATCCATGGAGTCGTATACATGAGCTTTGGATCAAATGTTAGAAGTTCAGAATTGTCGATAGAAAAGAGGAATGCATTTATAAATGTTTTTAAAAAATTGAAACCGACTGTCCTTTGGAAATGGGAAGACGATGAATTGAAAGGGAAACCAAGCAACTTAGAAATTCGAAAGTGGCTACCTCAAAAAGATATACTCGGTAATTTCGATATAATTATTACTTTTTATTTATTTCAAATTTTGTGTTCTGTCGTTTTGTAGGGGTACAAGCGGGTAACTGTAAACGCTATAGTATGAGGGTACGACCCTACTAGAGTAAATTAAATAATTATTATTTTCAATTGAAATATTTAAACTTTTGATTTCTTCGCTCTGGTTAAAAATTAAAGCGGGGGCGTTGAGTTCCGCCACTCAACACACAATGCCTCAAATTCGGCCGAAAGTGGGGAAAGAAGAGGAGTACCTTAAATCTAGGTTCCCAAATTCCCTCTGTCTATCCTGCCATGCTGAATACAGCGTAAAGTTGAAAAAAAAAGAAATGTTAAGATTTACAAAGATACGTTATTTCTGACTATAATTATTATTAGTAAAGTATTATTATTAATAAAGTCTGTCTATGCTTGTTAGTATAGACAGGCTTTATTAATAATAAAACTTTACGTACTGTGGTAATTCAATCATATTACATTTGAAAAAAATATATCGTGTTTATAATTTAATTTAAAAGACGCTAATGAAGACTTTTAGAACAAAGAAATGAATAGTAGCTTTGGAAATGTCTAACTCTACCCGCACTTATTGTGGGTTTGACTCCCACGTGAATATATATTGAAAATATTTTGTTTTCTTCTGTTATATTAAATAAAATAAGGCGATTATCTTTTTTGTTCTATATCCTATACATCTAATTAACAAATAAAGGACGGCCTCCTTGCCTACTCTACGTTATTAAAAAATGGAAAAAAAATAACTTTTTATTATTTTTAGCGCACCCAAACGTCAAAGTATTTATATCTCACGGCGGATTAATTGGGACGTATGAAGCTATATTTAATGGAGTACCCCTTATTGGCGTTCCAATATACGCTGATCAATACAATAACCTGCTACTCGCTCAAGAAGCTGGTTTCGCCAAAATTCTTCAATATCATGAAATTAATGAAGCTACTCTTGAGAAAACACTTCTAGAAGTTTTATATAATGATAGTTTTAAAATAAAAGCAGTAGAAATGTCAAAAATATTTAAGGATAGACCCATGAACGCTTTGGACACTGCGATGTTTTGGATAGAATATGTAATCAGAAACAAAGGAGCGGAATATATGAAAAGTCCTGCCAGAAATATGAGTTGGATTGCTTATAATATGTTTGATGTATATATTTTCACGATTTTTATAGTAATAAGTATAATGTTAATTATTATATATATCTTTAAAATTACGTTAAAGCTTGTAAGTGATAGAATTTATGTAACAACAGATAAAAAGAACATGTGATGTGCCTTTTAGGCATTATATTGACAAAGAAAGACTTTTGACAAAGAATTAATGTTTACTACTTTTAAATTACATTAAAAACATAATAGCACTAGATATCACTGTTATTACAAAACTAAGATAAATATTTAAAAAAAATAACGACAGTTCTATAGAAATGCTTAAATAAAATAAAGAGCAACGTTGATTCTTTTGAATATATTTGTCCTTTATAAAGATAAAGGACAAATATATTGACAATGAAATCATCAAGTGTGAGTTGGACTCGCCCATCAAAGGTTCTATACTAATTTCGGGATTGTCATTGGGAAATACAGATTACAAACTATTTAATATAAAATTAACTACAAGTTTAAGTTTATAATAGTTTACGGTGTTATTAATTTTCATTTTTAGGGCTTTTACTTGATTGTGTTACAATTTTGAGTGAGTTCTTACTTCTTGACAATTTTTATAATTGTGAGACTATAGGAAATATCCTGTAAGTATTTATTACGTGGCGAAAAAAATGACAGACTTAAGTTTGCAGGCATCAAAAAAAGCCCTTATGATTTTAAATAATATTAATGGACGACTTAATATAGATAGTAAATAAAAGTCTTAACAAAATATGTTATTCTTTTTACTTGCCAAACATATATTCTATGCTCAGTAAATTATATAAAATAGTAAAATAATAATACCCACCCAGCTTCACGCTGTATCTCGTATATGGCAGGGAAGGCACAGGGAACTTGGGAACCTAGTGTTAAGACACTTCGTTCCACTTCCGTTTCTCACTCTTCCCCGAATTTGAGGCAAAATATAAAACTGATAATAAAATAAAAAAAAGAATAGAAATATTTTATTATTTTGTATGCAAAGAGGTAGTTTCTGGCGTCTCTTAAACCAGTCCACGTATAATTAGACAAACATTTGCTTAGAACATTGCTGTTTGAACTGACGGAATCGCACTGTACCTCAGAGGCACAAAGCTTGTCCGCAACTTAACAATGTCTCCTTTATTTTACACATTCCAATAGTGTATTTTTGTAATTTTAATATTTGTTTTTTTTAATATTTGTGAGCAGAAAATTGTTTTGTTGTACAACGGAATTTGGAGATGGGGATCGGAACGGAGAGTCCTAACACTAGGTTCTTAAGTTACCTCTGCTTACCCTGAAGAGTGTGGGATATAGTATGAAGCTCCAAAAATAGAGAAATAAAAACGCCTACGATTCAAAAAGTATGCTTAAAAAAATTCTATAATAAGTATAGTTTTTTCTCCTAAGAATAATCAATATTACATACAAATGATAACAATGAAAAGCCGTTCTTGAATTAAAAAAAAAACGGTTATTTTATCGTATTAGTATAAAAAAGAAAAGGGCATTTTTAACGCGAAATAGCCTCCCTTCATATTGATATGTACACTAAAAGTTAAATGTTGGTATCTATACGACAATCGTATAGAAGCTAACATCCAATACTATTATAGCGTTTTAAATTTGCGAACAAGTTGCATTCTCATTTTAAAACATGTGAATGCATATGTAAACGATTTTTATCAATACAGCTGAGTATGTGATGTGATTATGTGATTGTATGAAGAGAATGTGGTTTAAATCTCACATAGTATTCTATAATTATTTAAAAACTAGAGGCCAGCTCATAGCTATACCTGAAATATATTGTTTTACTAAATATTACTTAAGTGTAACTTACGGAAAATTATTTTTACTAGGAAAGATGAAGAACGTGTTTAGTTATTTCATATATATCTGGGCGGTAGGTAAGGTGAAATGATCCACAAATTGAAAGTTCCATAATAATCGGTAACCAATAGAAATACAGACGAAAAGCACAAAATCGTTTGTTTTTGTTTTAGTATTGTAAAAAAAAAACAAAACGAACTCGAAAAAACCCAGTCGACATCGCCCGCCGAGACTTCCATACCAATTTAAGGATTGTACTAGTACATCAACGGGAAAAGCAACCAATAAAAATAGACAAACTTAAGTTTGTAGCTATATGCACTCATTTTGTATGAAATTAAGAACAATTACAAGTAAATCTTTAGTTTATTACTAGCGACCCGCCTGCCGCTTCGCCAGCTTTAATTACACTATTTTATTTACTAATTTCAATTACTTTCTTTTTCTAATATAATAATCACTTTTAATACAATATTTATACATTTAAAACTAAAATTTCAGCCAAATAAAAAAAATTGTAGTTATTTTTCGAAATAAATATTTTAAATTGACGTAACTTTATTATTTATCAATCGATTTAAATAAAACAAACACTAAATGTTGAAGGAAGATTATAAAATATAATGTAAAACAAAATATAATGCACAGACAAACAGGTAATAATTTTAAAAATCACCATTTTTGGCCCTGTTACTTTAATAAACGTCCCGTGTAAACTTTTGACAGACAGTGAGTTACAGACTTATGAAAAGTAAATATTCGCGTACAATTTGCATTTTTTTTAAATAGAAAGTTTCTTTATAACCTACTTTCAGTTGAAATATAAACACTTCACATCTGTGACAGAAAACGTTCATCATCCCTAAAAACTTTTCCTAAGACATAAACGTCTTACAAATTAGTTAATACTTTACCGATCTACATTAAATGTCATCAGATGTTCCAGGTCTTAATTTTTTTATATCTCAACAGAAACTATTCATTATCCTCAACAGTTTTTGTTAAGGTGTAAATTATTTATTTCTTATGATTTAGCTGATCCACATCAGATGTTCCAGTTTCCAGAACAAATTATACACTATATGTCGCCCAGGTTTATTAGATGTACTACAAAAAAGTCTTATTCAAATCTGGCCATTACTTCAGGGGATTAGCGTGTGCAAACAGACATATAGAAACATACAATAATATAGACATTGTTTTTCTCAAATCTTTTGTATTTTACTGTTTCCTATCCACCGTATTTTTTATTGAAAAATATTTAATGACACACTTGTTTACGGTTTTATTATATGCTTGAATGATTTGTACGTTATTATTATAATAATACCTTTATTTGTACTGCAATTACTCACTTCATGGCATTTGTCGTAATTGTAGACCTACAATTTTGAACTAAGTTCGGGAAACAATCTATAGATTTTGACGGGGGCAAAAATGCTGTATTTAATGAATGATAATAGATGAACAGATCAATATTTAAACCAAATCATATTAAATCAGCTTAATATCTCTACTTAATCTCAAGATTGTCTCGAAAGACTGAAAGACGGATAATAACGAGATCCTAGATCCATAAAAACACAGTTATGTTGAAATAACACACAAATATATATATTTTTTAATATATAAAATGCTTTATATGTATATAATTATGCTATCGTCAATTTGTATAATTTATGGAAAGAATATAATTAAAAACGTGCAGGTCATATATATATATATATATATATATATATATATATATATATATATATATATATATATATATATATATATATATATATATATATATATATATATATATATATATATATATATATATATATA
>DWMZ01005854.1:0-10682 GCA_018249855.1 Eueides tales michaeli | reverse complement strand
ATATATATATATATATATATATATATATATATATATATATATATATATATATATATATATATATATATATATATATATATATATATATTTATATATATATATATATATATATATATATATATATATACATATATATATACATAATTATACATAATTTTGTGTACTAAAGGTGTTACGCTTCAAGTTATTCAAGTTATAACCCGCATATAAACAGGGCAGGCAAAAAGAATATAATAATTAGACACACCGTTTCCCACTTTCCGCAAAGTTTGAGTTAGAGAGCAAGGAAATGTTAATATCAAGTAACATATTTTTTGAGTCGGGAATCAAACCCATAACCGTTGCATTTATAGTTTCCACACTTCTGCCACTGCGCAGCGATGGTCTCCATGCTGAAATATTACAGTCATATTCAATACGTTAAATTACGATGAGATAATCAATCTTGTTCCTAATATCGAAGCAATAGTCATATATTTAGAATAGACTAAACTTTGCACAAAAAAATTATAAATATCTATATACGAGTATATGGAAAGGCGATATTATTTTTAAGTAATCTCTAATAGTGCTTTATATATTTTTTTAATTCTGTATTTTCAATTTTTAGTTAAAATAAGTGTAGTATAAAAGAGCATAAATATTTTCTCCCTGTTTCATAAATATCCAATACCCGTTGAGTAGAAATGTACGTAAAAAGTATTTGTGTTTGTTCTGTTTACAATAGATATATATTCTTATACTACTTTTCGGGGGTTTTTATAAAAAAATAGTAGTTATATTGAAAATCTGCGTATCTTAC
Organism: Eueides tales michaeli; assembly: GCA_018249855.1. Taxonomy (NCBI): domain Eukaryota; kingdom Metazoa; phylum Arthropoda; class Insecta; order Lepidoptera; family Nymphalidae; genus Eueides; species Eueides tales. The sequence continues at coordinate 9,880 of DWMZ01005854.1, read as the reverse complement.
ACATGGCAGGGTAGGCAGAAGGAATTTGGGAACCCGGTCCTCATTTTTCGTCGAATTTAAGGCATTGTGAGTCGAGTGACGGTTTGCTACAACAACGAAGAAATGAAAATAATAAAATTATATATATATATATATATATATATATATATATATATATATATATATATATATATATATATATATATATATATATATATATATATATATATATATAGTAAAATTTAGGCATAATAACTATGAGTGTAATAACGATTTTTAACGTATAAGAACATATAAGACTACGTGAGTGTCCGACAACGGAGTGTCTTAACACTTAGCTCTGTCTGACCTCGCCATATGCGTGATAAAGCGTGAAACTTTTTTAAATACTCGTATAAGTGAACGTACATCTATTATATATTCTCCAAAGCTCAACCAGATGAAGCTATTCTGCAACTTCTATTTATCTTTATACAAAAGTTTTGACAAAGCCCCACTATCTGCAAGGTCTTTCGGCGGCAAAGTTTTCATAGGAAACGAGCTTTTGCCTGTGTCTTCGTTGGTGTGATTATAAAGAAATAGTTAACGCTTTTAAGTTTCACCTCATTGGCATCAAATTTGGAAAGAAGGAAACGGAAGTCTTAATGAAAACGGAGTATTTCAAATGAAACAACTTTTTAATTGGATTAATCGCGTATATTGATATTATACATTTTTGAAAACCCGACTTTTCGACGACAAACGACGAACACTCTACCTTGTCATTCTATCTAACCATATATCTAACTACAAAAATATGTTAACCTCAATTTTATTTATTAATATCATTTTATACAGTACGATAAAAAAAATGTAAGCTATTATTATATTGGCTTTGATTCTAGTCCGCTTCGTTTCGCGATTTCATCCGCGTGGATTCTTCATGTAAGTATTTATATTGTAGACTCGTGTAGGTTTATAACATTTGATAAAATCGAAAGCATCGAGGCCTGTCATGGTGCAACTGTAAGCAACAGGTTGTTGGTTCGATCCCCACTCTAGGAATTGAAATATTTATTATTTTCATTTCTTCGTTGTGGTAGCAAGGCAAAGCGCGGCGTTGAGTTTTGCCACTCGGCTCGCAATGCCTTAAATTCGACGAAAAATGGGAACTTGGGAATCTAGTGTTAAGACACTCCGTTCCACTTCTGTTGCCCACTTTCCGCCGGATTTGAGGCATTGCGTGTAGAGTGGCGGAACTCAACGCCGCGTCTTGCGCATTATTTACATATTACCAGAGCGAAGAAATGACAACATGAAATATTTAAATTGAAAATATTAAATATTTCATTTCCACACAGGCCTCAATTGTGTTTATTGTAATAATAAGAAATATATGTAATATACTAATAATAATAACAAATGTACTTTATTGTGATAATAATTTTGTTTATGACATGTTTTTCAATAAAAACCTTCGTATGAAAGTGTATTTAAAAAAAAATACACTTACTGCGGCGTCGTTTTTTTTTGCGCGACTATGTTAGTTATATAATTATAATAAATATAATTCTCATATATTACTTTTATTTCAAAAAAAATTAAAGCAATTTATGATACCCTAAATCGAAAAGTTTAAATTCGAACGCCGTTAACGATTTTTAGTTTCACACTGTATCTAACACTAAGCAGGATAGGAGATAACTTAGTATTAAGACAATCAGTTCCTTTCCCCACTATCTTTCAAATTTAAGACATTTACTGTCTTTCTATCAGAACGGAGAAATGAATATTTTAAATGTTTCATTTTCTCGATTGGGGAATTAAACACAAAACCATTGCCATTACCAACAAACTTCCATACAAAAGCTGTTATTTAAAAAATACAAAATAGCGGCACTTCTTTATTATTCTATTAAGCTACCACTTTTTATAGAATATAAGTGATAGCGCATCAGACCTCAGAAATTGCGCTAAGCCGACAAACGCAATGTATTTCGACCCAGAATAGAGAACTAAGCTGACTATAGTAATTGAAGTTGGACTTTCAACGCCAGTTAATATTTGAGTCAACTGGCAGATACTTCCACTCAAGTTAAGTCAACTTGAAGAGAATTGAACCGCAAAGTTCCGCAACAACATAATAAAGATATGGTGCCGCTACAATAGTATTAAATACGATGAAATAATTGTTGAATATGTCGAAATTTATATCTGTATTAATATTATAAGGTTGAAGACTTAGTCAAAGTGGGAAACGGAAGTGGAAGGGAGTGTCTTAACACTAGGTTCCCAAGTTCCCTCTGCCTATTTGTCTTACCTACCGCTCTACCCGGATACAGAGTGAAGCTAAAAAAAGTAGTAACAGCGTCTGATAGTGTTTTAAAAAAATTGTATATTTCATTTCCTCTAGTGGGAATATAAATGTTAATATTTTCAATTTTAATATTTAATATTCTCATTTCTTCGCTCTGGTAACAAGGTATGGCGCGGTGTTGAGTTCCGTCACTCAATACGCAATTCCTCAAATTCGGAGGGAAGTGTGAAACGGACCGGATTGTCTTACCACTAGGTTCCCAGGTTCCCTCTGCCTACCCTACCATGTGCGAGACACAGCGTGAAGCTGAGTGAGTAAGTTCATTTAATTTTTTTTTTAAAAGTACACATTCCTACAAAGATCAAAAAATAAAAAAACATATAAATAAAAAAGTATTTATTGTGTCTTTAACTGTGTTGTAACAACAGAGTATTATGATACAAATTATAAATAATAACGGTTTGCTTAACTTTTTTATTAAAAAAGAAAAAGTTGTTTTTATTTTTCTGTTGTCTCATCGTTTGTTATGTATTTCATACGTTTTATTAGAAATGTTTTCATTATATAAAATTGTCGTTCTATAGTCTGAAGTGTCGCGGACATTTTCCTAACTGAAACACAGTCACAAATTAACATCTCATTTAGGATAAGTTTTATACTAAAATATATAATTATAACATTTGTCTACAAACTGTTTTCTCATAATATGTTAGAAGCAAAGATGAGAGTGTTAGAAATTAAATCAAAATGTTTCAGATATAAATATATATTTGTAAAAATATTTTAATATTTTTATTAAAATTTTAGCTTTTATCAATAAAATGAAGTGATTTCTCTACAATGGTACAATAGTATCAATATTATATTATGATTTAGTCTATATATTGCTCTACTGTACGTCCACTTGCTACATTTGATAGTATTCCGAATGCATACGTGGTGTCGATTTCACGCACTAGCATTGGAGTATTATTTGTCTATGCTCGAATAATTCGATGAAATCTGTCACTATTTTTGACACAGATAGTGTCTAAATTTTCAGAGAAAATGTCTAAATGGAAATGTAATAGGTATATATTCAATGCAATTTTCTTCCACATCTCAAACCCGTACAGAATAGTTGATTTCCGAGAAGATTGTTACTAACTTTCATGAAAGTTTTCCAAACAGAATTTTCTAAATCCGGTTCCTTTCTTTGATATTTAATTTTGTATTAAATGCCTTATTTTGGTACTCGCAAGTAATCCCTTTTTTATTTTAGCATCATTTATTTTAGTAAATTTCTTATAAATTGATGAAGCGTAGCGGAAAGATCAAAAAATTGTGGCGGTTCTGGTACCGGAAATTCTTATTATAAGGTATTAGTGTTTTAGGAGACGAAAGGTTAGGTACATCTTTTATATTAGTGAAATTATTTGACGTAGCAAAGCAATATGATGAGTGGCTTGTTTGTTACGTCAACTTCATAGCAATTGCAAAATGCATAGATAGAGTAATTAACAGCCTCCAATCAAAAATCCTCCAATGAGAAATGAAGAAACATCATAGGACCGCCGGCATTGTTTGCTTTGTTATCTTCACACTAGGTTTTCAAGTTCCCTCTGCCTAAGCCGCTGAAGCTGAAGATAAAACAAAAAAAATGATATATTTAATAGATTTTTGAGGCCATGTGTTTCATATGAAATGCTTCGAATTTGGGCGGTAAAAAGCCGAGAATGAACTTGATTTAACTAAGTCTTCTTTGTCTACTCTGTTAGAAACGGGATAAAGTATTATGTATAAATAATTTTGCTACAATATTAAACTGAAACATGATAGATAATTTGATAAACTTCTGCATAAAATCAAAGTAAACGTATAAATTTCAAACTATCTTGTGTTTACAAATGAAATGACTTCAAAAATGATAAAATATCAAAGGAAGAAATAACTTTCTTGACATCAGACAAGCTCGACTTATCATATTTTAGTTATTACAGTACTGTTTACTTTAGTCTGAAAAATGTATGTAAAGAGCCGATTGAAGCTTTAAAATAAATTCCTTGCTGCAACTCGGGAAATATGAAAAATATCTAGCGTCTTATAATAGCCTTGGAATGTTTGCTTTCAATGGTAGCTTCCGGTACACTTCTATAGACGACAGTATAGTTCTGTAAGGACTTTTTTAAGAACTTGTACAACTGTGTACACAAATGTTACAAATATTGAAGTTATGTTAACGTTTGAGTACTTGCTTTAGAAACCTGCGGTACTGAAATATTTCTTTTGAACATTTAATATGTTCAAAAGAAGTATTAATGATGCTTAAAATCTACTTTGAAAATACTTATTTAACTTTTAAGAACATTTGTATAAGAGAACAGTGTTCTATATACATATGTTATAAGTTTTTTGCAGGATTTGGATTTGATTTCACTTCCTTTTGTATATGCAGGTTTTTACTTGATTTTATTAGCAGAGTTCTTAGTGCCATGGAATAGCGGAAGTGACCCATCTCACTAAATAACTTTTATTAAGGCTACATTTCTCTCGTAGTATTTGTGATAGTAGTAAGAGCCGGGGGGCCCGCTTAGAATAGAATCACTCTGGTACTGATGGTGCCATAATAGGCGACTATAGTACATATGGGGGAGTCACGCTATCTACAATGGCAACACGCATTGGCAGACTCGACCGGATTATTACCACCCTCAGCATTTAAAACCGGTGTTAAGTAGTAGCTTTGGCTACTGCATTTCGCATTGGGTAATGTGAAATGCAGTAGCCAAAGCGGCAACACAACTGTAGCTCCTCTGGTGCTACACGGGGTCGTGGGCGACGGTGATCACTTACCATCACATGACCCGTACGCTCGTTTGCCGTGCCTTTTCCATAAAAAAAGGTTCTTAGGGTTCGTCATATACAAGATAATAAACAGAACTTAAAATTTTGTATAAGAATGGGAATATCACACCACGTTAAATAAATTTTGAACAGCAGAACGTCAACATCTATAATAGCGCTTGCTAGACTGTTACTGTTTTTCATCGAATCTTCCAAAATTTTATATGTTTCCCCTTATGTGGACATTATAATACCTGTACCAAATTTCAGCTCTCTAGGTGTATGGGAAGTACTACTTCGATCTTGATGATCTATGAGAGACAGTAAGTGAGTAAGTGAGTGAGTGAGTGAACCAGTGTTGAAATAGTGGAACTGCTCTCACATAACTTTGGAAACACATGACCTACAAATTTGTAATATGGAGGTTCTTCTACATGATATAGTTTTAAAGCTCTAAGTTTATTTAAATAAGGACACGAAAACACGCCAATATTCGTACTCAAGCACTGACGTGCCTCGTGATGTGACTTACCATTCATTAACAATTATGAGTGAGACATTTTTAAATATATGCATATAGAATACATTAATTTAAAGTTATTTGAAAATATATTTTTATCTCTATACTTTGACTTAACAGACAACATTGGCATATCTTGCCATACCACATCTGTCCCATATTTTTATCTAAAATTATAATATGTTTTTGTTTTGTTTCACGCTTTCTGCGGACAAGGGAAACAAAAGGAACTCAGTGTTAAAAAAGTGAAGAAACGCCTTTCCTTTCTTCCTTCGAGCGGTAACTGTCTCCAGTCAATCAGTAAACCCGCAGCATCACAAATTGTATTAAAATAAATGCAAAATAAAGCAACATTAATAAATTATACAGCAATTATACAGTTCAGTACATCGCCTCAATACTGCTCATTACCGTTGAATTAACGTTGGTAACGAATCAATGAATTAATGAACGAAAAACACGTTTGATGACGCTTTAACATATTTTCTGATTCAGTCGTTCGGTCATTTATAGATATACATATAAATAAAATTGAAATGTCTGTCTGTTAAATTTAAAAATGTATTTTTAAGGGTGTAGTATTATTTAAACGGTTTCAAAACACGAATAAACTATTTTAAGATTTTTTTTGTCCATCTGTTTTTCTGTTTATTTGAGACTAGCACTAAAAATTAACATATTAATTGTTTTGCGTTTAGTAAAATATTAAATCATTTAATAAATTTTCCCTAAATACATTTAAATAATATTAAATAAATGTTCGAATAGATCAAGCGGGCGAAGCCACATGTATCCGCTAGTACACATAGAATATTAGTTGAAAGTTATTTTCATTGTTACACGTCTATCGAATTTTGCGGCGTTGATAGAATGCTGGCGGTGCATGTTGCTATTGTTCTGCTTCGTAATATTTTAGATATACTGAGCGTTGTTCTACGTCAATATGGTTTAACTACTTCTTTTGTCTGAATGTAGTGAATATGAATTTACGTATTTCTTGTACCTATTGTTAATTTGATACAATTTAAAATGTTTTTTTTTGGACAAAAAAAGCATTTGCAAGCTTTTCGTACATAACGCTACCACCATTTTGGAAGGCATTTCTGATGAAAAGAATCGCCAGAAAACTCAATTTCAATATAATAATCAAGTTATTACATAGATTGTCAGCTATCCTATATGAGATTCAATAAATATTAAGTCCTTGCTTTTCTATTTCGTTAAGATCCCTTACATCGTAAAAGGGTTTACTTTTTAGCAGTGATTTAAAACCTTAATTTGGCCCGATATAATATTTTAATATCCTCATTAATATAATTTATAATTTTTTTTAATAAGTACTTCAATGCTTTATTTACATTTATATAAGTATATTAAAAATAGTTACTTGTATCTAAATAGTTCTGGCTTGAAAGAAATCACTTGCAGTGATGAGGCCGCCTGTGAACGTATTGCGCACATGGCAGAATAGACAGAGGGAACTTGGGAACCTAGTGTTAAGACATTTCGTACCGTTATTCGCAGTCCGCCAAATTTAAGGCATTGCGTGTTGAGATGCGAAACTTAACGCCGCGCTTTGTCGTGTTACCAGAGTGAAAAGAAAACATTAAATATTCAAATTGAAAATATTAAATTTATTCAAAATCTAAATAATTTATAAGGTTTTATAGAGTGTTAAATGAATAATATTGGTATTTATACGTAGCTTGTAACAATCCAATAATAAGCTACAGCGAGGGCCCGTGTAGCAGAACTTGCTCTAATAAACGAGGCAAACCGCGGCGTTGAGTTCCGCTATTCAACCCGCAATGCCTCCAGAATTAGTTGGAAAGTGAGAAACGGAGGTATTTTAACACCAGGTTCCCAATCTCCTTCTGCCTTCTCTGGTAATTGTGCTTTTTTTATACAAACAAAAGAAAATAAGGTACTCCGTTCTCTATTATTCACTAAATTTTCAAGATTTGTCTTGCCATCTGAGCAATCAGATAAAAATTATTCTTCCCACAGTTTATAGTCGGGCCTTTGATAGCCAACTTTATAATACGTAGCTCACTTTCCTCTAATTCAATTTGAACGTTGTTTTAAATTGGCTAGTTTACCGTTTATATTTCTAACGGTAATTGCATCTAGGCAGATAGATGGGTATCGACCGGCGATATGGTGGCTTGAAAATAATTCTTGTAAGCTTTCTTAAATCGATTTAAAAATACCATACTAACTTTACATACGTTTAGATCTATTTAGTTGTTTTTAAACGTGTGTTTGAGAGGCCCGTGTTGTAGGCGTGCATCTGGCAATACAAAAGGTTGCAGGTTCGATCCTCATTCAAGAAAACGAAATAATTTATATGGTCATTTTCGTTGATCCGGTAACCAGGAAAGAATGGCGTTGAGTCAAGATGCAATTTGGAATAGCTGAAATTGCACTAACAGGTATAGATAGCATGCTCAGAATATCTTTATTAAATAAATTTCGCTTTTTTACTTTTTTTAAGTAAATACTTTTTTTTAATTTCCTTTACTCTGGTAACAAGGCAAAGCGCGACGTTGAGTTCCGCCACTCAACACGCAATGCTTCAAATTCTGTGGGAAGTGGGGACCGGAACGTAGTGCCTTAACACTAGATACCCAAGATACAGCGTAAAGTTATAAAAAAACCGGGTGGCCGCGTCTGCGATTCTCTTACTATTAGAACACATGCCGTTAAATATTTCAAAAGTTCTAACTTAAAAAAAAAATGAAGATTCGTCAGTAGTTTAGGCGTAGGATATTTTCATTCAAAGAATTTTATCAAGCCGTGTGAGACACTTAGAAAGAAACATTGACATAAAATGAGTATTTTCAATCTGCCAGTTTTCATTCCTAAAAAAAAATCCTTCTTGTTCTAATAATACACTTTCAAGACTACATTCAAAAGTAGAGTTCAGCTAAATGAATAAAAAATATGTCGCGATTTTGCCGTCATAATTATTTTAAATTAACACAACTTTTTTATTTATAACCCGATTTAAGGAAATTTGGCAAAATATAATAGTGAAAACTGATGACTGAAAACTGCTATTAAATTTGTTTAGCCGTTTCTGAGATCAGCGCGTACAAATGCACAAACATACAGACAAACAGATAATCAGACAAAAGAATTAAAAAAACATATATTGGGCCCTATCATATTAATAAAAGTACCTTATAGAGTAGTTAACTGTATTTTTACTTAAAGAGTTCATAACAATTACAGCCTGTATATAAAGTTTCCGGTGAAGTCGGGCCAATTGGATAATTATTGGCGTATAGTGAAAGCCATTCAATCGTAAAATCGATGATTTTTGACTCTTTTACCACTCATGGAATTATTTTCTTTTACTAGTCAAATGATATTGTCACTAAACGATACTAGGACAGGCATAGGCTATTTAATTTCTTTCTACTTCAAAGGAAACAAAGCTTTTTATTTATTTTTTTCACTTTTTCGAAACTAGAGCAAAAAAATAAAAATATTTCACTCCACAATGGGAATTGAACCCGCAACCTCGCATTTACAAACGCTGTTCCACTGCGCTTCTATAGTGTTAGAATATTATATTTACTGTACATATGTGATAAATCTAATAAAGTCTATTAATAAAAATATACATGACGTCTTATCTTGTAAGGGATTAAAATAAGCATATTATTATAAGAAAATAGGTCTCAACCAGGTCAGCGGCAATTCCTTTATACGGTGTCTATTCACGTTAAGTAGAATATTATAAGTGAAGTAGTTTTGACATATCAGTGAGCTGTGTTGAGAGATACGTGGTATATAATACTTATAAGAAAGTACGCATCTATTTTTTACGAAAAAGTGTCGTTCGTAAACCGATTACAGACAACAATTTTTATTAATTTTAAGCTTTAAAAGCTTCCACATTTAGGAAAGAAAAAAAACGGTCCTATTGAAAGCCGTCCAATTGCTCTAATCACTAAGCGATACGTTTTCATCATCATACTGTAATTCTCCTACCCTTATTACAACTTCCACTACCTAAAATTCCTTTGAAAAATAAATAAATAATAAAAAAATTCACACAACACCTCATACATTGACCTGACCCGTACTAAGTAGCGTAAGCACTTGTGTTACGGGTATCAGGCAACAGGAGGGAACACAAATATAATACTTAAATACATATATAACACCCAAACACAGAACAAATACAAATGTTCATCACATTAATATTTGTCCTGAGCGGGAATCGAACCCGCGACTCTTGGCGTTCAAGGCAG
>DWMZ01005853.1:0-10682 GCA_018249855.1 Eueides tales michaeli | reverse complement strand
TGATTTAGTATACTCCATTGTGAGAATTAGAAACGGTAGTGGAATCTCGTAGAAATATAGGAAAAATTCCGAAGGTCATTGGAACAATCACTTTTGTTTTTTATGTTGAACTATAAAAAACATAATAACACTTTCTCGTCTTAGATACCATAACTGATATTAATATTAATGTGTTTACGATACAAAAATATCTTTTTTACATATCATAAGTATACTGTTCAAAGGCCTGTCGTGGCGCAGGGGCACATGAGACTGTAAGCGACAGGTTGTGGGTTCGATCCCCATTCGAGGAAAAGAAATATTTTATATGTTCCTTTTCTAGCTCTGGCAACGAGGTGCGCGGTTTTGCCACGCATTGGTTGTTACCGTGAGAATACTACGGAAAATGAGAAACAGAATGGACTGTCTAGGTTCCCAGGTGCCCTCTGCCTACCTGCCTGCTATGTGCAGGATACAGCGTGAAGCTACAGAAAGTGTACTGAATATATATATTAAATGAATGTGTGGCGAACATTATTAAAAAAAATACCATTCCTCCTCATAAATTTTTTGGACAGTCACCATGGTTGGTCTTTAAAATATCTTATATTATTAATATAATAAAAATAAAATTTAGATCTTAATATATCAATAAATAATCAGTAGTCAAAAGGATGTGTCCACAAAATCAGCATCACGATACTGGGTTTAAATACCAAAAAGGAATATTTTATATCAGCTTCAAATTGTATCCCGCACATGGCAGGGTAGGCAGAGGGAACTTGGGAACCTAGTGTTAAGACAGTCCTTTCCACTTCCGTACCCCACTTTCCGCTGAATTTGAGTCATTGCGTGTTGAGTGGCGGAACTCAACGTCGCTATTTGCCTTGTTACCGAAGAGAGAGCGAAGAAATAGAAACAGTAAATATTTAAACAGAAAATGTTAAATATTTAATTTCCTCGAGTGGGGATCGAAACCACAACCCGGCGGTTACAGTCACACGCTTGTGCCGCTGCGCCACGACAGGCCTCATATTTCATAATATTTTATACTATTCCTATTATATAATTTCTAGTTAAGCAAAGCGCGTTGTTAAGTTCTGAATTATATTTACAAAGCGCGGCGTTAAGTTGCGGGGTCTATACTACTTTGCTTAAGAGAAATGCAAGGGATCATCTTTCTCTAGGTTACGAGTGCCTTTATAGAGTAAAAATAGAGGAATGAAACCGAACGGGGGGAAATTGTTTTTGTGGTGTCCAGTGGTCTTAAACCGCTAGCCGCAACAGCGCACTGTAGTGACGTTTTATAATTGACTTTTTCTATTACGTTAAATTAAATATGACTTTTTTAATCTGTCGCTTCTATCATTTTTCTTGGTAGTTCTTTGTTCTTCTTCGTTTTTGCACAATTTTCATATTTACAAAATTGTAATAAAGCCGTATTGGTCCAGTTGCACAACGTTTAGGTGTAAGCTACTAGAGGAATTAATTATTTTACATGGCTTGAATAAGGAGACCACGCGCTCGTGATTCTGCCACTCAGCTTACATTGTGTCCAAGGCTAGGCTGTGTGTCGGTAAGAGTTTAGTTTAATACTAGGACTTAACGACGTTGATATTTTTCCTTCATTCAACACGCAACGCCTCATTCGGGGGAAAATAGAACGGAAATATCTTAACACGTACGGAGTGTCTTAACATTACGTTTCCAAGTTCCTTTTGCCTACTTTGCCATGTGTGGGATGTAGCATGAAGCTGAAAAAGAAATAGATTCTCATCTCACAGCCTGATTTCTCTCTCTTTCTCTCTCTCTCGACAAAATTTCTCTCTTTTCAGTCAGAAAGTATTATTTAGTTATAAGAAAGAATGCAGTAGGTACAGTAATTTATTATTTCTTCATTTCGCGCTCTTTTAGACATTTTATTGGGATCTATATCTATAGAAAAGAACGTCGCATTTTACTAACATAAATATATGTACATTGAGCACATTAAAACCTACTTAATCTTAACGTTTATAAGACTGCCGCAACCATTTTAGAGTTTACATGAAATTAAATATGCATATATAATATGTTTTTAATATTGTAATTCTAAATTAGTACGATCTGACATCCCGTCTCTTTATAATATAGTATAAAATAACTTTACATAACTTTTATTATCTATTAACATTATGTAAAACAACTAAATCGATGATTTTAATAATAAAAATACAATTTTTCCGTTTTACTTTCACAGTTACGTATAAAATGCGGAATATGGAAATTACATCGATTTTTTATCGAATGATATAACGAATAGGCACAATATTTGTCAGCCTTTGCCCGATTTTTTTTATTTAACGACTTCTAAAAGTTAAACGTATGTCAAACTTATAGACTTAAATAAAATTAATTGATATGATCTACATTTTTATAAAAGTTTGTTAAGTTTATATTAGATTAAGTTATATTTGGCACAATATTAGAGTATATTTATTCTCATTGATAAAATATATATCTTATATGTATATATTATAGTTTATATGTACCTACATATATATTTGTAATTTGGTGTGTTTGTTCTAGAGCTTGAACCAGTTCATTCATCATGACATCTACACCAGTTCTAAAAAATTTACTTTTGCATTTTCGTGTTTTTTATACTATTGTATACGTATAGTTCACTTGCATTTATTTGGCGCCTGTCATCGAAAAGAGAACTTATTTTGTTTTAGTGAAATGTTTGCGCTAATATTAAGATTAATAATTCGTAATATTTTTTTATTTTTATTTTGGATGGTTTATAAGATAGAGTATACGTAATCAAGGGTAGCTATATTACTTATACGAGTATCTCGTTAATCGTATCAATGTAAGACTATGTCATGTGTCACGTGTCAACGGTCGATCTTGAGATGCCGTTTTAATAATCTGTGAATAAAAATGGCACCTCAAGATCACTTTCAAGATCGATGTTAGTGTTAAGAGTGAATAATTGTAATAATATATAATATAAATACATATAATGATAGTTTGATTAGCAATGATGAGTATTTTCATGCCGCCACTCGAACACGACCAAACATTTAAAATTTTCATTTTCTCGCCCTGGTTATAAGACAAAGCGCAGCGTTGAATTCCTCAACTCAATATGCTGTAGTCCAAAATGTGGATATCGGAATGGAGTGCCTTTACAACGGGTTCCCAAAATCCCATCATTTGCGGGATTCAACGAGAAGCTATAATAAAATTTAACAAATGAAGTCCAATGAAAATAAGTCCTCTACACATAGTATTATGCAATAATAATATGCCTGAAGGGTTACCTTAAAAGCTTGTCAATTACTTGGCCTACAATTTATTATAACGATGAATTCTTTTAAAATGTATATTAAGATACTGCCTACATTCCAAAATGGATGCCAAAAATCTACAAATTTTTGGTTGGCCACCAGGTTACTGTAAAAATGTACTTTTAATAATCACATAAAGTCAATATTGTGTTGAAATAGTATATACATTGTGTAACTGTTATGTAAATAAAATTTTATAAGGTTTTTAGTTTTGGTGCCCTCATTGAGACGCATAAAGTCAAAAATTGTGTATTTGCTACTTGAACCACTGCTATAACATTTTTTAATGGTACCCAATATTGCATTCTGTCCATTAAAATAAGAGTTTCATTGGACTGTGGGAACCTGGGAACCTACTGTTCATCTCCGTAATAGACTCCTTTATATTATAAATAACTATTTCCCTGCGTCGTATAATACAATTTTATGTTAATTTCTTGAGTTTACTCATATTTTGAAAGTATTGAGTACATGTGACATAAGACTACTGGCAGGTTGTATGTTTTTTTGAAGGACGACAGCTTGTTCTGGCTTACATGCTAGCATTTTTAAAAAGCGTTAAGGAAAATATTATAAATTAATTATTTATGGTAAAGTAGATCGAATAAACAAGATTTTATATAAGACTCCGTGGAGTCTGACTGACTGTCTGTAAGTCCACTTGACAATTTTCTATTTATTTAGCTTGCAGACGAAGTACGGCGTTGAGTTTCGCTACTCAACACGCAAATTAGTGGGGCGTAGGGTCTACAGCATGATTGATTTTTCAACGAGATATTTTAAATAACATAAAGAATGTGTTTGTGTTCACGTTAATCTCTTGAACTATTTATTGCAAGTAAAGTTCACGGCTGGGTTTTAAATATTGACAGGTATTTGTAAAATGAAAATACATAAAATGAAAAGACAGGTATTTGTAAAATGTTGTCATTTTTAATGCGATTTGCATTAAAAATGACAACAGATGCAAAATTGTTGTTTTGATGACATTGCGTGTTGAATGGCGAAACTCAACGCCGCGGTTAGTCTTGTTATCAGAGGAAGGTAATGACAATAAATCATTATTCCCAGTGAAAATTGAACTCACACCCATAGCACCCTCTAACACAGGCAGACAGTCCTTCCTCTACAACAAATGTGTTTTTCACACGCTAAAGAATAAAATTTCTTACAAGAAATGAAATGAAATATGAAATGGCGCCCTCGAATAATAAAAAAGCTCTTTTGCTCTATCAAATTAAGCTATAAGTACATACGATCACATCCTGTTGACATACATTGCGTTGCATTGATTTGTGTATCTATTACAAAATTCTATATAAAATTATTTAAATAAATTATTATTTAAATAACTTCATTGTAATTTGGCAACAGTGGACGCTATAAATAAATATATTTATTACAGTGTCAATCCTTTGTATAGCATAACTTTAAAAGGATATATTATTTAAAATGAAGGTAAACAGTGTATTTTTTTTCTTATTTCCTTTTTTTTAGCTTCACGCGTTATCCCGCACACGGCAGGGTAGGCAGATGTAACTTGGGAACCTATTGTTAGCAAACTCCGTTCCACTTTCGTCCCCCGCTTTCCATTGAATTTGAGTCATTGCGTGTTGAGTGGCGGAACTCTACGCCGCGCTTTTGCCTTATTACCAGAGCGACGAAATGAAACATTAAATATTTCAAATGAAAATATTAAATATCCCATTTCCTCGAGTGGGGATCGAACCCACAACCTGTCGGTTAAAGTCATACGTTTGTGCCACTGCGCCACGACAAGCTTCAACAGAGTGTATATATATATATTTTATCTGTGCACAGTGTAAGCAGAGATAATCTGGGAATCCCGAACTAATTTCCGCCGAATTCTAGAGGCATTGTGTGTTGATAGGCGGCACTAAACAAAATCTAAGACAGCGATTATTTATATTCTTATAGTAAGTACAGAGAAAATATTTGATATTCGCCCTGTATTGTCACTAACACAGATCCCCTTTTCTATACTTTAAATTTTAAATTAAATTTTTAATTTTGTTTTTTTTCTTAAATATTAAATTAAATTTAAAATTTATATTTTATATTTTTATATCTAAAATAAAAAACATAATATTACGAAACAAAATATTGATTTAATTAGTAATAAAATGTAAATCATAAACGTTTATAACAAACATATGCGTGATTAATTAACAACGGAATGCTATAACTCTTATATCACGATACAGTTACATACATTGTTATTGTGATTATTAAAAAAAAATACTCATTTAGTTTTCCGTTGTATCACGCAGCATGCCGGGATAGGGTAGAAGGAAACCGTGCTATGTCCCATTTTTGAGACATTCTGTCTTAAATGGCTTAATTCAACGCCGTGAATTGTCTATTAGAGTCGGTAAATATAGCGATGATAGAAAATTCAATTTTCTTACTCTATCTAAAATAACTTAATGATAGATCAGTAACAGCCTCACGCTGTGTCCCGAACGTGGCAGGATAGGCAGAGGGAACATGGGAAGTGTTAAGACACTCCGTTCCGTTTTCCTCTAGATGAGTAAGAAAAACAATTTTTTATAAAAAAATAATTTATACTGGCCAACACTGATACTTTACCTTTAAAAATGTATAAAATTAAAAAGTCTATTTATTACAAATTAATTACACTAACTTCTTATACTGCGATATCTATATATTAATACGTGATGCAAAAACTTTAGACCATTTTTTACGAAAATTGCGCGGACAAATAAATATGAAAAATGGCACATTTTTAGTTTATGTGTAGGAGAAGTACAGAACGCTAATACTTTTTGGTTAAAATGCCTATAAAGTACATTAAATCAATAAATTAAACATTACACACACTACCATGCATTTGACATACACATATACAAGGACACGCAAAAAAACTCTTTGGTAAAATTGTTTCTTTTATTTTTCATTTTTTCCAGACATAGAGTACTGACATAGACATAAAGTATTGTTTGTTATGTCTTTTAGCATGTTTTGTTTCAATAAATATTTTTTTAAATATTCAACATTTTTTAAAAGAATTAAAATAAAAAAAACGTAAAAAAATATTTTAGGTTTTCTTTATTTTATTTCTTTCTTAATTTCATAAATGATTTATTAAAAAAAAATAGCAGCCGTAGCGAAATCAGAATATAGTAGCTTAGTCTTTAACTATAGAACCTTAATAAGTCACTTAAAATTTTAATTTCTTTTGGTTGAATTTCGACCAGAGGGCGACCACTAGTCATCTTTATAAGAATCGGAAAGTCTCTATATTAATGTAAGAAGTATGAAAATCCCACTGCGCCTCAAGCAACGACAAATTTAAAGTTTTTTTTTTCAGCTTCACGATGTATCCTGCGTATGGCAGGGTGGGAACATAGTGTTAAGACACTTCCTCCGTTCCCCAATTTTCGCCGAGTTTAAGGCATTGCGTGTTGAATGCCGAAGCTCAAAGCCACCACAGCCAGGGCGAAGAAATGAATACATTAAATATTTAATTTCAAAATATTAAATATTTAATTTCCTTCAGTGAGGATCGAGCCCACAACCTGTCACGTTTACTGCTACACGCGTGTGCACCTGCGCCACGACAGACATCAAAATTTGTTTTAAACACAAAAATTTAATACATATATTAAGTAAATAGTACTAATAAATAGTAAATCCTTACAATTATATTTATTTGTGCAATGAACATTGCACGTGAGCGCAGTTACAACACCTTATTTTATTTCTCATAGTAATAAGATGGCAGATAGAAATGTAATGACTGAGAATGGGTCTATGAGAATTTGCAAATTTGTATCAACGCGTTTTTCCGCATAGTCTAGTTCATATAAGATACATCTTTCTTCACTTTCTGCACAATTGTCAAGATTTTGTGTGTTGAAGCGCGGAACTTAACACCGCGTGCTGACGTCGAGACATGAAAAGTTATATAACCCAAGTAAGTCTAATCTATATCATTTTTCAGTAATTCTTTACGCTAAGTTTGAGGCAAGCCGTGGTGCTGGAGCACCAGTGTGCGGCTGTAAATGCTACAGGTTTTGGGTTAGGTTCCCACTCTAGGAAATGATTATGCAATATTTTATGCAATTTCCTCGCTGTTAACTGTAACAAGGTGAAACGCGGCGCTAGGTTCCGTTAGTAACCACACAATGCCTCCAAATTCAACACATAATGGGGAACAAAGCAAATCAAATGTAAATTTGTCTTGAACTTCTATGACTGATATATAAAAAACATATAAAACTTGAGAGAGAGAAAAAAAAAATTAATAATGACTTGATTACTTAATTTATAAAAGTTATATTAGATCAATTTAAGTACAAATAGTCATTAGCATTGAGAAATGCAATCAAACAAATGATACGTTTTTATATGTTGTCAGATTTCATTAATCTCATGTTCTTTTTGCCTATGAAGATATCTTGACAATTGTTTGTTCATGCTAATAATATTAGAAGTGTAAAAGCTTGCATTGGCAATGTAAAAGCTTACACTTTCAAACAAAAATTACGGAACGGTTTTAGTTAAAATAGAATTTAATTAAAAATTCACATTACTATAGGTCATAGATCAAAATAACACATTGGCTACAGTTTATGTTGAGATTTTGTTTAATTTGGCTGTAGTGTAACAATAAGCGGGCGAAGTCTTTATAGGATTTCTAGTATTACATGACTTCAAATGCCTGACGATTAGCTAGCATAGAAGAATATAGAAACATACACTTACGAAATTAGCTCGCGCTAAGCCCTATCTATATTATCAAACTCAAATAAATAAAAAGAGGATGCCTTCTGTTGCTATTAATTTAAAATATATAGCTAGACTTAATGCGGCGTTAAGTACTGTAATCTTCATGGAAGCTTAGCTTTGGTAATGGTACTAAAGTTCCAGATTGGTACAATGTGTAAGACAGGTGTGTACACATAATATCCAAATCAAGAAAGCTCAACTCTTGTCATGTTGTTTTTTGTGAATATATCGTGCGCACCCCGCATCATATCACTATCAATAACACGTTATCAGAGGGAACCTATTATTAAGACATTACGTTCCCCAAGTGTCACCAAATTTCCAAGACATTGCATGTTGATTTGTCCTTCGAAAATGGACATTCATTTTGCAAGTGTTGTTATATAAACAAGATACGCGTTACATTTCTCAAAATAAACTATGTTGATAAAAAGTAGTTTTGTAAACTAGAACTCGCCCGCGGGGCGTTATGCTGCAATCATTTATTTTCTTATAATCTGTGGTTGTCAGTTATTATTTGAGAGTTTTTTTATTTAAATAAATTGGATAATTGGTAAAAAGAATATTATATTTCACTTTAAAAAAAATATATCCTCTATATAGCAGGGTAAGCGGAGAAAATCCACACTAAAAAGAGAAAAAAAAAATACTTAGAAAATCTATAAAAATTAGTGAGCTGAGCGATAGTTCTTAGAAATTATCTCCCCCAAAGGAGCAGAAATTTGTAAAAATCTCTCTAAAGAGATGCTAACAACATGTGAACGTATGGCTTACTTGTCAGACCGCATGGACGGATTCCAATAGCCGCGGGTTCAAATCCGCTACTTTCAACATTCTATAGGTTTTCTAAACAAGTAATTTGCAAATAATTAACTTACCCGAGTGGAAATCGAACTTAGAACCATTGCACTTAGAGCCAGGCCTCACTGCATCTCAATAGTATTTTAAACGTATATTATAATAAATATTCAAAAATATGAAACTATTTTAAATTATTATCAGCAATGTGATTTTGCATCGTAATTAACTAAAAAATGAAATATTAAACATAAAATACAATTTAAAACTTTGTAAAAAGTTGTATTGACTTTTAAAAGTACGAATTAACTTAGATATTTGTAATATTTATTTATAGCTGACGAGTTTTGCACAATTTTGCCTAGAACATAAAGATATCGTTTCTTTCTCTCTGTGTATATGTAGAGAAATCATCTTTTAATGCTTCTTTATAGTCTTCAATGAACTTAATATCAAATTTAGGCTTCTATACCTAATTGTGTCCAGATTTAGGATACAGCCTAAAGCTGGCCAGTCAAAAAGTATTTATATACATAATAACTTTCAACTGCCTTTTTTGTGTACATTTTAAAATTAAATTAATTAAAAAATACCGTTTTTTCGTTTTTTTTTTCGTTAAATTATAGGAATAAAGAGAAATCGACTTCTTATGTTACTTTTCAGTTAAGTTAGTTGCCAAATAAAAATGCTTATACTTCACTCGAAAAAGGTAAATGTAAAAGTGTTTCAAAAATATAACTTACAATAGTACTTTTTCAATTTGTGCTTGCAGCTTTACCCGGTATGCCACAGATAGCAGGGTAAGGAGAGGGAACTTGGGAACCTTGATTCTAACAATCCATTGCGCCCTCATCCCCTCTAACCTTTGCCTCGTTACCAGATCAAAGAAAATGAAAATATTAAATATATAATTCAGGGCATCGAATCCACAACCTGTACGTTTACAGTCACACCCTTGTAACACTGCGCCACAATAGATTAGTATAATATAAAAAAAAAAAATATATAAAATTTACACGTTTTAACAAAAATACAAAATCTTAGACCTTATAAAAGACCTGCAAAACTTTATACTAGCAGCTAGCTAGTAATAAAGGGATAAATGAGGTTTTTTTATTGCCACCACCAGACCGTGGGACCGCGAAATAAATGAAAAATAAAAAAATAGAAATAACATGACTGACCGCATATTGTTGCAAGAAAGAAACAATAAGAAAAAATATATATATATTACGAGTGTATAGGTATATAGAGGTTGTTATGAGAGCGTTGGACTAGTAAAGGTGATTGAATTTTATTATTGATACCTTAGTGTATCAAAAATTGCATCCTTTAGGAATTGTAGGTCCTTTTTTCTTATTTTTTTTTTGCAGTGTCACGCTGTATGACAATGGCAGGGTAGGCTGAGGGAACCTGGGAACCTAGCATTTCATTCCCATTAAAAAACTGTCGTTCTCCATTTACTTCCGAATTTTAGCGCATCGCGTGTTGAGTGGCGAAACTCAACGCTCCACTTTGCCTTCTTACGAGAAAATATTAAATATATCATTTTCTCGGATAGGGATCAAACCTACGACCTGTTGCATTTATGTTGTATGCTTGTGTCCTCGCGCCACTACAGACCTCGCTGTTTATTATTATTTTAATTTCATTGATTTAGTTAAGATAATAATTATACTTTATTAAACTGTGGAATAAAAAAAATTAAAAAAACAGACCAATCTCACTACCTCAATTTGACAAAGTGATTGTAGCAAACAGCTAAACTAATTTTCATCAAAAACACAGCAATAAAAA
>DWMZ01005852.1:0-10683 GCA_018249855.1 Eueides tales michaeli | reverse complement strand
CTCTAACCAATGACTTGAGCGATGCGACGTGAATCATAACTTGCGAGTAGAACTTAAATTGATTGAAAGGCTACTGGGGCTAGTGATTTTGTTTTTTGTTTTGTTTATATGGAAAATTGGTGGGTTTTGGCCGGTTGCATGCACGAAAAATTGTCACGTGCGATAATATAGAGATACACGATCGGCATAAGTGTTCGGTTTCTGACATTTATCTCTCTTCTATTCCATAGAAAGAGTTTATCGAATTTATCAGAAAAAAGCACACTCCTTTTATGTATTATTTAAATTAATAACAATTGAGTGATAATAATTCAATTCAATTTATAAAACTACCTACACAATTTTTCATCAATGTTATTTTAGACATTTTTTAAGTTTTTGCTATATGCAAGAAAAAATCTAATCTCAAAATGTTTTAGAACTGAGAGTAGTCCTAACATAGACGATTAGCATAGAAGATCGATAAATCCCTTTCCCTCCCTCAAAACGCAAAAATTAGATAAATATATTGCTTGCAAAAATTAGATAAATAGACTGCTTACGTAGTGGTAATGAGTTCAGTTCCCACAATCTCATTTGCTTAGTAGATAATATGCGGCGTTCAGTTCCGCCACTTAAATCGCCATATTTCAAAATAAGGCGGAAAGTGGAAAACAGAGAGCCTCTAAACAGAATTCTCTCTGACCTACTTTTTGAGGGAAAAAGAGTGATGCTGTACATTTGCCACAATATCTACTTAACAAGTACCAACAGTTAGTTATTAGCATGTACTAGATGTATTGGTAATGGCATAGTTCTATGACTTTGACCTAATTATATGTAGGCGTTGTCTCACGGGATTTGGTTTCATGGTTTTATAATAACACCATTTAAACATTTGACCTTATCTTTACATATGGGATTATATAATAAATGGATTGTTATATATTTTTTATACTAACACGTTGTTCAATTTAGAGGCATAAAATGGAGAATAAACTGGATATAAAAATAATATTTAAATATATTTGTTCCTCCAAGCAGGAATTGAACCCAGAAACGTCGTGTTTACAACCACATACTGTCCTACAGAGTCACGACATCCTTAAAATTATTATTCAATATCTCATTATTGTGAAAAGAAATTATTTTAGTAAAAACTTATTATTTTCAAATTAGATCAGCATAAAGTACAAAGCAATTAGATTTCCACTACCAGGTACTATAGGAAATCTTAAAAAAAATACTTTTATATAATGTTATAATCCGAGTGTACAAAGTTGATTGTCGTGTGAACACCAGAGTGGGTTAAGAGGTGTTAATTGTGCGTGATTGAATGTTTTCTCAGGGCAGAATTTCAATTGGACACAATTGTTTGTGTCCATGTTTTACAGTGGAAAACGTGTCGGTCTCTTTCACACTTATTTAGTTTAGCGATCTTCTTGTTTGCTGTTCTGTTCTATCTGAAAATGTCAGTTTTCTTGGGTTTTACTGTAAAATTTCTAAAGTTTTCTGTATGTGATCTCAATCCATACTCGGTTTGTTCTTACACTATTCAATTCAAATGAAATTATTAAGTAAATAAAATTAATCTAATTAGTTTTCACGTAATTCTATGCAAGACTCAAAGCGTGCGACTGTGAACGCGACAGGTTGTGTGTTTGATCCCCACTTGAGGTAGTGTATTCATTTCTTTTCTCTGGTAACGAGGCAAAGTGTGGCGTTAAGTTTCGCCTCCCAATACATAATGTCTCAACAATTCAGCGTAACGTGAGGAACGGAAGCCTTTATGAGAACGGAGTGTTTTAACACTATGTTCCCAAATTCTCTGTCTACAATACATCACCAACAAATCTATCAACAAACACCAGATATATATATATATATAGAATAATAAATTCCCCAACATCTTGACCCCAAAAACCGAGTGACTCACAAACCATATTCTCACTTTGATGAGTTACGATTTAATTCACAAGTAGATCTTAGATCAATTAGAGCAAATGACAAACATTGTGAATAAGCGTATAGTCGTATATGCGTAGGAGCGGAGCCGTGGGAACCGTGCGCTTGATTAGACGTGGGCTAGACGGATGGGTTTTGTCAGCGGATTGAAAAATACTTGTTATTATCTAGGAAATTATCTTGTGTGTTAATTAAAAAATAGTTATTTTAAGTTTTTTTTTTTGTTATTTTGGGTACATAGAGGGAACCTAGGGTTGAGATATTACCTTCCCCCATTTTCAATCGAATTTAAGACATTATGTGTTGTTTAAGCCTAGTGAGGGGTTGAGAATAAATATAGTCTATTACCAAGTGAAATATAATTATGCCTCGAAGTGACGATCGAACCCATAACCGTCAAATTAATAGCCAAATGCTATTTCACTGTGCCACAGTGGCCTCCTTTAATGGTCATTAGACACTCAGTGTAATTATTACAATAGCAAAGTGGTTAGAATATATATTCTATGTTAGTATGACAAACTGAGGCATTAACTGCGCCATCCAATACGCAATACGTCTTAAAATCAAGCGGATAGGTACAGTTCGATAATTTCTTAATAAATTAATAAAATCCTCTAAACATACCTACTATTGTTACAAAACACGATTAATTACCAAAAAAAAAAACGATAAAATAAACTATTAAATAAATATGTAATCATAATTCATCATACATTTAAATTAAAACTAAGCAAATTTGTTAATTATGTCGAACAATCAACAACTTCCAATATTAGAGATTGTGTTCAGAGAATAGATTAAGGCTGAAACAGTAGTTTAATTAAACAACTTTGTTCAATACACATAATATCGGAATACAGGAAGGGGTGACCTATGCGACCTCGATTCCACTGTTTTTGCGAATAAAAAGACTTGTTTCACTATAAAGAGGCAGTGTTAGTTCGCTATAAGATAAGCGTGGCGGGTAGACAGCGCGCCACCAGTATTATCATGTTGACACAGATCACTGTAACTATTAAAGCATCATTAATACATAAATGTGTATGTATTTTAAAAATTTTTTATATAAAAAATATTAAAGAGATTCACGAAAATACAAAATATCATACTTTTTATAATGGTAAATGTAAAATACGAGAATTATTGAAATGAAATGATGCCTGTTGTGGCGCAGAGGTACAAACGTGTGACTGTTAACGCGACTGGTTGTGGATTCGATCTTACTAGAGGAGATGTAATATTTGTTGTTTTTATTTCTTTGCTCTGGTAACGAGGTGGAGCGTGGGTTTCAGTTCCGCCACTCAACATTGAGGCATTGCGGCCTCAAATTGGGCGGAAAGTTGGAAACTGTAACTGAAAACAAATCTTAAAATTCTACAAAAATGGGCATAATATGATGAAGTGATAAATTTTACAATAGCTAAGTGACTGACAAGTAAAAGAGCAAGTCTATCTATATAGTAAGTATTATAGAGTAAAATAGATACTTTTTTTGGAAGTCGTTAAAACATAGAAAAAATATTAGGGAAATAACAATAATCAAGCGTAAAAACGATTACTTTTTTATTTAAATTTAGTTGTATTTTTGAGCACTAAACTATTTGTATTGTATTTTTTTTACTTCATGTTATTTCCTCACATTTGGCAGAGTAGGCAGAGGAAACTTGTGAACCTAATGTTAACACACTCCGTTGCGTTACCCAATTTCCGCCGCATTTGAGCGGAACTTAACGCCGCGCTTTGCCTTGGTACCAAAGCGAAGAAATGGATACACTAATTATTTAAATAATTTAAATTTCATTTTATCGAGCAGGTCTCGAACCCATCACCTGTCGCGTTTACAGACACTTGCACCACGCCACGACAAGCCCCATTTGTATTGTAACATACAGAAAATTATAAAAAGCCCTGACATGTTGACAAACACAAGTGGTAATTATGTGACGTGTATCATTTATCAGAGAGGCGATCTGTTCAGAGCTTCCGTTTGAATTCTCTAGATTGTCGTGAGTGGGTCGTTGTGGCCAATTATAATACGCTCCTGTGCTATGCCCACCCAGGCATCGTAATGAAACACTTGGATTACCAGATAAAATCTTTAGAGATGCATTTGCAGTTATGTATTTTATTGTATCTATTGAGTGAATTCATGGTTTAAATTATTGGCTTCACGCTGTATCCCGCATTTATCCTGCAGGATAGACAAAGAGTGAGTGTTAAGATACTTCGTTCGTGAGTGAACTCACTCACGCCACGTTTTGTCCTGTTATCAAAGTGAAGAAATGAAAATAATTCGGTCTCAAATTTATTTACAGTTCTAAATTTAAAAACGTATAAAAATTTGAACGAAGCAGGATTTGAACCCGCGCTTCTTGGAATCCGTCCAAGCGCTCTGACCACTAAGCCATTCGTTCTCGCGGAGAATCGCGGGTTCAAATCCTGCTTCGTTCAAATTTTTATACGTTTTTAAATTTAGTATTTTTCTTTCCTAAGTGTGGAATAACACTTTAAAAATAGTAAAATTATTTACAGTTGATTAAAGCTATTTTTTATTTCTTTTTTTTTCATTTGTGATATGTGTACATAGAGAACTTACTCAACACGCAATGTTTCGAATTGGGTACAAAGTGGAAAACAGAAAAGAGTGTCTTAACATTAAATTACCAAGTTCTTTCTGCCTGCCCTACCAAATGCGGGATACAGCGTGAAGATGAGGCGTAGATAACTCAAAAAAAATAACATAATCTTTTCATTCACTCAACGAAATATCATATTTGTATTTGATGGCAATGAAAAAACATCATTTGTACCAGTTAACAAAAATTATACTGAATTAAAAACAGTTACGTCTCCATAACTTTATTGCGCATACATCAGTTCTCATCGAATTGCTTTACACAGAGCACAAATGTGTCAAAACTAATACGTACACGCAATATTAGTCCTTTGTGGAATAGAATAGATGTTAAATTCCATTGTAATAATTCCAATATTAGACCGTTATGTAGTTGTTAATAATAATTAAATGAATGAGCTCGGTCCCATTGATGAAAGACCGATTGTCTCTAAACTAGAAGTAATTTATGTTCGGTACTCTTTGATAGTGATAACACTGCTGGTGGCATTGCCTTTATCTGTGACGTTTTGTTATTGGGCAAACAATTGTTAATTTTATAGTGGGCACTTTTGGGTTTGCTTGTCCATATTGTAATTAGTATTTTTGGAGAGATTCTCCTATCTAATTAATAAATTTATATATAAAACTGAGGACGGAAGCTTTCAGAAAATAAAATATTATAATACTTGTTAGCACTACGGTGTATTCTTCATGTACGACTACGATGATAGGCAGTATAAAAAATATTCCGTTCCTCACTTTTAGCCAAATTTTCGATTCTCGTGTTGAGTTTCGAATACAATTTTCGTAAAAAGTCTTGGAAGTTTTCGTAAAAGCTTTTCTAATTATATTTAAATACTGTATTAAAGTTACATATCGACTGCGAGGATTTTAAAGTGCCTACTGTTTCTCATTATATTTTTAACTATCGATATTCTTAGAATTTTTAACTCCACTGTAATTTACTTTCTTTATCACAGCGGAAACATGTATGTACCTACTCTTATTTTTATCACATTTAATATAAAAATGGTCAGAATGGTACTCGCTAAATATTCTTTATTCGATTTCAATATGGTATTATTTTATATCGAATCGGTTTTTAAAACGTGCTTAATGCTGAAACCTAAGATCTATATCTAATTTGGTATTACCAATGTCTTCTCTGTGACGTAGTATTTATGAACAGATTTTTTAGGCCTATGGACCTCATATTAACATACTTCCTATGAAGATACTTCCTTTCCCCATTTTCCGATTAATACTGTAGGTATTTCGTATTGAGTGGCGGAACTCAGCGCCATACTTTGCCTCTTTACTAGAGCGAGGAAATGTTAATATTAAAAAATATTTCCTCGAATAGGGATCGA
The DNA here is from genome assembly GCA_018249855.1 of Eueides tales michaeli. Taxonomy (NCBI): domain Eukaryota; kingdom Metazoa; phylum Arthropoda; class Insecta; order Lepidoptera; family Nymphalidae; genus Eueides; species Eueides tales. The sequence continues at coordinate 4,749 of DWMZ01005852.1, read as the reverse complement.
ACCTACAATTTGTCACGTTGACAGTCGCAACTGAGCTACGACAGGTTTCTATTAACATTTTTGTAGTAATCGTACAATTATAACAATATAAACAAATGTTCTTAGTGCTTGATTGGTATCTTTTTTTTTATATGGGTGCATGTTGACTGGGTTTGGTCTATGGCGTTTACACAATGAGTAATTATTAATTATTAAAATATATATACATATATATATATATATATATATATATATATATATATATATATATATATATATATATATATATATATATATATATATATATATATATATATATATATATATAATTAGAGAGCCACCTTCTTCTTCAAACGAAGCTGAAAACGAGCATTTTAAATACTAATTAAACATTATAACTAAATCAATATTCTTCTTTATTTATATCTAAGTACTAGAAAATACAATATAACTATGACTTACGTATATTTTCTAGTGTACGTTGATAATAATATTTCCTACGATTTTAAATCTTTACCTCGATTAGATAAATGTGTAGACAATTTTTGGATTTATGTGATAATTTTTTTTTACCTAGAAACTTTTGTAAGCAACGTCGGTAACTATCTATACTTATTGCTAAAGTATATGTCGAATTCTAACTTGATGGAATGTTTGTGTAAAATGGAAATATCGTGGCACAGGGACATTGATATTATCAAAGTTTTAAAAGAGTGCTTAATACTGGCTTCCCTTAATGACAAATCACTTAAAATACTTTTATATTTTATAGTAGGTATATGAGGTGTGACTGTAAACAAAAGGTCGTGGGTTCGATCCTCACTCGAGTAAATGAAATATTTTATATTTTCAATTTAAATATTTAATGTTTTCATTTCTTTGTTCTGGTAACAAGGCAAAAATTTTTCAAAGTTGATATCTGCCACTCAATATGGAATTCCTCAAATTCGGCGGAAATTGGGGAACAAAACGGGGTGTCTTAACACTCTGCCTACACTGCTATGTGCGGGATTACAGAGTAAAGCTAAACAGTATGTATATTTTCAAGCCACAATCTTAAGACGCAGTTAAAAGAAACGTGGACACAAATTATGCCGTTCTCATCTTTCTTCAAATGAAACACCATCCGACCGAATGATAGACGCCATTATAGCTCAGTTACGAATTACTATCTGCCTGACCAAACGCGATGGATTCAAAATTGACTTATGACTATGTTTGTTTGTTCCTAGAATTTGCTTAAACAATTATTCGGTGTCCAATTTTGCTTAATAATCCCTTTTATTTATTAATTTTTACTTATAAATTTTAAGGTATTAAAAGAAAAAAGCTTACTTAGAAAACGTATAATTTTTTTAACGTAACAGTAGTTGAACCTGCGCCTCTTGGAGTCCGTACCAGTGCTCTGACCACTAAGCTACGCTACGCTTGATACAACTTTTTTATATTGTTAGCATCTCTATATTGTCACTAATTTCTTATCCCCAAAGATAATTTCTTGAAATTATTGCTTGGCAAGAAATATTTTTAAAGTATTAAACCATATTTAAGAAAGAAAAATACTTATTTTGAAAACGTATAAAAATTGGATTTTCAATGTTGAGGCGCGGTTTCAAATCCTACTACGTTAAAGTAAGACTGCGATGGCGTGCGAACACATTCTTGGGAAGGCGAATTTCTTTGATAGTCACGCAAAGCATGGCGTTGAGTTTCGCCACTTCAGAATTCTACGAAGAAAAGGGGAAACGTATCATAATGTGGACGGATTATTTTAATCTACCAAGCCATATGCGGGGTACAGCGTGACTTTGAAAAAAGATCCTGTAGTTTATGAAATAAGTGCGAAGAAACTCTTCAGCCTTTAACAATTTGTAGTAGAAATTGGTCTTATCCATTTGATTATCACGATAACATGATAATAAATCTTAAATATACGAATAAACTAAACGTAATTTGTAAAAATATAGCAAAAAATTGCATCCGACGCGATAACAATTGCAATAAAGTCAATCGTAATTGAATGAGCGATCACTTGATGGAGGAGTGGCATTATTTGAGAGGGCGCCACCGGCCGGCGCCGTCTGTTACGAGGCTTAGCCTGGCCCTCTATTAGGTGTTAGGTTTATAGCGTTAATAATAATATCGAATTGATAGTATTGTTTTTTTGTTTTACATTTCTAGCAGTTGGAAAAGTAGGCTGAAAGAATCTTGTAGTAAGATATGTTGTAGATCTTTCCTGAACAACATTTCGTTCTTCTCCACGAACTTAAGATAATTTTACAAGAGGCAGTCTTGGTGCAGTGATAAAGTATTTGACTGGCTGTGTTCCTGAATGTGAATTAGAATTATTTTTATTCTCCTCTAGAGAGAGAGTATTGGTCGGTAAATAGAATACGGAGTGTCTTAACACTAGGTCCTCTCTGCGTACTACGGCGCTATTTTACAAACATCTGCACAATTAGACACTGCCTATTGCATCAGGTACATATAATATCTTTATTACTAATTACTAATACTTTTTCAAAACTATTTATTTTAATTTTAAAGAATGTATCTATTAAGCAAGAATGTAAAAAATAAAAGGCTTTTTATTTTATTTTTTATTTTTATTTTATTTTATTTGTTTATTGCACCAGGAGTTGGTTGATATACTACCTATTAACATATAGTAACATTAGCTACCTATAATAAGTTTTTTTTTAACCAAACAGATTGCAATGGGAGGGGTTACTTCTTCATTTTCTATGTCAAAAATTAATTGTGTACTTCATCAAGCACTGAATTCACCAATTTCAGTGTATTTTTTTTTAATTACAAAAAGAAATACACTAATCCTACAGAGATTCGAAATCATCAGAGTAGTAATTTTATTTTATTGACACGCGAAATAAAGAAAAATATTTAGAACTTAAAAAATAAAACATACCAGGAAATCGAACTTGCTTGTATCAATATACTCTCATTAAAGTTCCACTATACCACTGAGGACTTATAAATCTTATAGCTCACCCAGTAGAAAGTGAGCCTGATAATTTATTGTTTTCGAGTGTAGCGTTACAATATAACGTGTTGATTAATCTAGATCTCGCTAACGCTATTTATAGATGCAATTTTAATTAACCTCAACACATTTCTTCGTTTTGATTCCATGTTGTTCAAATCTGTTTATTTATATCTTAAAATGATATTTTCTAAGCTATGTACTTAGAAGAATTGGATACTTCATAATATTTTGGTATAAATGTAAAAAAAGGGAATTCAATGCCTGTCATAATGTTGTAGGGCGATTGTAGGCTCTTAATGTACTCTGTAAATCGCTGGTTAAGTACAGGGTACCTGAGAAACCATTGTTCAGACATTCCGTTTCCCATTAAAACATAGCCTCGTTTCTAGAGGAAGATAATGAAAATAATAAATATTCCACTCCCCCAAGTGACAATCGAACCCACAACCCTTCACCGCGACAGCCTCATGTATCATATATCAATAAAATCACTTAATTAACAATTATCTTTAAGTATATATACTTTTTTTTATGAAAAAGACTCGGCAAACGAGCGTACCGGTCACCTGATGGTAAGTGATCACCGCCGCCCACGGTACCGCGTAACATCAGAGGAGCTACAGGAGCGTTTCCGGTCTTTAAGGCGTATGGGCACCGGGGGTGTATGGGCATCATACGGCTAAAAGTATCTAAATTATAAAATAATTGATGGATTATATTTATGAAAGCTCGATTCCCACTCGAGGTATTCATTGATTTCCTCGTTCAGGCTAAAAGAAACGCGATGTACATACCCCACCATATGCAACAGTAATTCAAAGAGTGAAACAGTGTTAAAGACTTCTCTCTCACTCTTAGGGAACTTGGGGACATAGTGTTAAGCCACTCCGTTCCGTTACTCACCTTACCGAATTTGAGTCATCGCGCGTTGAGTGGCGGAACTCAACGCCGCGCTTTACCTTTGTACTAGAGCGAAGAAATGAAAACATTAATTATTTAAATCGAAATTATTTAATTTTGCTTTTCCTCGAGTGGAGATCGAATCCTCAACCTGTAATGTTTACCCTTTAGCCCCTGCACCAGTGTCAAAAATAGATATAATAAATCCTGATCCAAATAACTATTGATTTAATATTTTCAGAAAAAGAGTACTAAAAAAAACAATATTTCCGGCTTAAATAATGATTAAGTGTATTCGATAATACGTGTTGCAAATAGCAACGACTTTATCATATTTACAAACAAGCTTTATGGTTGTTATATTCTTTATACTTGGTTTAATTAAATATTATATATAGGTACTAAATGTTTGTCCGAGATACTCAAATGATTTGTACATTAGGCCAACTTGGTGCAGTGACACACAATCTGACTAAAATTGCGATGATATAGTGTTCTATATCCACCTGAAATAGTAAACAGTTCGTATTTTTCCGTTTTAGAATAAAATTAAATTAGATTTGGTAGAGAGATTACATTTTCAATATAATTAGTTCTCCATTTTTTATCCAAATTCCACATATTAAGCGACGGAGCTTAACGCCGCACATCACAACTTCACTACAAATCAATTTATTAACAAATTAACAATATCCAAACATTCTCAATACGCCAATTGATCCGAAACACAGGATGTTGGAACAATTGGTGTAAGCGTATGGACAAATTAGCCGGACGACGGTCATTGATACTTGAACGGTGGCGCCGTTGTGCCCGCGATGTTCTTTGCGTTTTTATTTCCTGAGCCTGAGTCTGATTCATTCTAT
>DWMZ01005851.1:0-10683 GCA_018249855.1 Eueides tales michaeli | reverse complement strand
TTTCGACGGAAAATAGGCGACAGAACGGAGTGTCACTTCTCAAGTTTCCTTTGCCTACCCTTCTATGTGCGAGCTAAAAAAATGAAACAACGTATTTTATAACTCAATTCAACACGCAAGCATGAGCTCTTTTAAGTTTTACAATACACCAGTGTTGTCTACATTTACATAATCCTTATTTTTGTTATACATATTTAGATAAAACAATTGGTAAAAAATTGTCTATAATTAGTCCAAATTGCACTCCACGCTCATTCAGCATTTTTAAGTAGTACTCCTTAAGTATTATTTTTTATTAAAAAAACGTACAACATAGTGAGATTGGAATCCCCTTGAAACCTTCCAAAAGCCCTGATAAACTCAACAGCCATACGTACTCATCAAACATGTAAATTCGTATAAACTCATTACAACTTGTTTATGTTGCTGGCATCAAGCATAATTTATTGTTATCATATGATAACGTTGACATATTTCAACGATGCGCAATTATATAATAACAAACATTGCTCATGGTATCAATTTGCAGATGATACATCTCTGCTAGCTGCAATGGTCCAGATAAAGTTACACAATTGCAACAAACCGATTTGAACAGTCTCATAATGTGGTGCCACGATGAAGAGCTAGTACTAAATGCCAATTAAACAAGATAGTATAAATTAAATCACCTTACATTAAGAAGTCATCCTAATAACCTGTTGTCGCCTATAGTCATAATAAACAGTTTATGCACTTGTCCTTACATCAAAATAATTAACGGACATTAAGACTATTTGGCTTATTATTGACAGCAACATTAATTGGACTTCGTAGCCCACTCTTATATACAGTATGGACTTGAGTCCTATTACAAACTTATAAAACCTATCTTAGTAAAATATATTATCTATAATTATGAATTTGAAAAAATATAATCCTTAACAATATACTACAATGAAGACAGAACTCTTTAAATTTTACAAAATCCTAAATAAAATGCATTTTATTAAAAAAAAAAATAAAAGCTTTTTATGTAATGAAATTAATATTTATTAATTTGAAACTGGTTACGGACAATACCAAACCAACTACGCTTCCGACGAACGCACATCAGCCTACCTCGTATCGAGTATAATTGATAATCTTCCATTGAACTTATGTTGAACTTATGTTGTACTATTGAAAAAGGAAATATCACCGTAAAATCAAAATAGTGTTAATAAATTAACACCGTAAAATCAAAATAGTGTTAATAATAATAGTATTCTTTTTTAATTAAAGTGCCCCTGCGCCAAGACAGGAATCAAATATAAGAACTTTTTTCTTGTTACTTGTTACCATAGAACTTTTTTCTGGTTCTTTGTAAGATGTTACATTTTTCCTTTACGCGGTGGAAGTGCTATTTTCTAATGATACTAAAATATGAGAAATGTCAATTGGTCTTAAAAGATTAACTTCCAACATCGAGAGCAATTGAAGGTCAAAAAATCAGACAAATCGCCTTGGAAGTATTTTAATGTGGAACAAAAACATGTAGGTAGATTATCTGTTGTTACTGTTTAACAAACTCAGGAAAAAAATGTAAACACAATCAATAAGATATTATAAGTATTAGAATATAAAATATTTTCCTTAATTCTAAAAATTATTTACGATGACGATGGTCATTTACGTAACTTGATTGGTTATATAATAAACAAACATCATAAATATGGTAAACTCCATATATAGTATCATAGTATATAAGTAGTACTTATGCAGGTATGTGTGTCTTCTATATTGAAAAACGATTATTCCAAAGTATTAATAAATTCAATTGAATCAAAATTTAGCGAAACTAAATTAAAATCAATACATTATAGTAATATGTTTATATTTTAACCGGATCTCTTACAAATATACATTATACTATTATCAAACTTTGTCTCCATTTTTAACGTTGTCTTCTTGAATTCTCCAAGCAACATGACATTGGCGAAAGTGATTTTGTGCTTAACTGGCACACTCGACAAGCCATAAATTTAAGAACTATACTGAACTAACATGTTTATTAACAAATTTAAAATCAATTATAACTATTTTTAAGGCAAATTTTACATACATTGTGTCCATAATATAAATACTATCGATACATTAAATATATACTTTTATTTTTTTGTTTGTGTTTTATTTAAAAAGATATATTTAAAAGATTAAATATATCTTTTTAAATAAAACACAAACAAAATTGGCAAGGATTTTTTTAAATCGTGATTAATTTACAAAATCTGTTGTATACTTTTTTTTTATGTAAAAGACACGGCAAACGAGCGTACGGATCACCTTATGGTAAGTGATCACCGCCGCCCACGGCCCCGTGTAGCACCAGAGGAGCCACAGGTGCGTTGCCGGTCTATAAGGTGTACGGGCACCGGGGCCCGGCATTACCCAATGCGAAACGCAATGGCCAAAGCCACTACTTAAGGCCGGTCTTAAATGCCGGGGGGTGGTATCAATCCGGTCGAGTGTTGCCCTTGCTGACAACGTGACTCTCCCACTTGTACTTTAGTCGCCTCTTACGACACAATCAGTACCAGGGTGATCCTATTCTAAGCACACACGGAATCACACGGCGAAAAAGTAGTAACAAATAGTTTGTAATAAAATAGTATTTTAAAATTTGATTTTCACCTCTCCTCTACGGTATAGACAGAAAATTATATAGCGTGAGATACGAAAGAGTAAAGTGACTAAAAATGACTTAAGAAAAAGATATTTCTAAAGAACTAAAATGGAAGTTATTTATTTAATATTCAAAAATAAATATTAAACGCGTTGCGTGTACGGAACTTTATAGTATCTAATAATCATTATTTATTAAAAGAAACCAACAGGGCAGCACACAAGGCAAAGACAATAACTTAGTAATGTAAAAAGGTACACAGTAAACAATCAGTGAAGAATGTGAGATCTATGTTTAAGTTATCTGCAATTTTCTTAAAAGAATGTCTACGAGTACGTTTATATTTTATATAAAAAATTTATTCAATCCAAAGTAATCAACAGCACAAATAAAAATATTTAATATATATTTGCATAGTAAACACAGCTTCTATAATTAATATCATGAGAAGAATTTTAATTAAGGATTTATCTCACGAAACACGATTTATTTATTTTAGTGTATAAATTAACAATATTTTGTCAATGTGAATGAAAGTTATAAAAACACCAAAGAAGTCTCTTCTTCTGATCTTTTAATATTTAAAAGATATATTAGAGAATGATTAGATACATTCCATTCTAAAGTTTCCGTCTGAATTCGTGCCATTGCTTATTAAGTAGTAGAATTTACCGCGCTACACCGCGCTTGGTCTTACCAGAGGAGGAATATGATAAAAATCTATTAATATTATTTATCTAATACGCATTTCACATATATTCATGGTCAGTCATCAGTATATATGGAATGGTATCGAGTTCCAAATGAAAAATATATAACATTTTTATTAATAATTAATAAAATTTTATAAATGTTAGTGGCCGTCCATTAATCGCGTGATGATTTTTTTAGCACATTTTAACCAAAGACACGCTACAGGTTCTGAGGTGGATCCTCACTCCAGGAAATTAAATGTTTATTATTCGCCGACAAATTTGACGGAAACTGAGAAACAGAACGGATTGTCTAAAAACTATGTTTTGAAGTCCCCTCTGCCTAATCTACCCCGTGCGGGATACAGCGTGAAGCTGTAGCATACTATTTATAAAGAGGTTGTTTTCCTCTTCAATGTCGGGTGTTGACCTCTTCAATGTCATGTGGCTGTAAAAGAGAAGACGACTTCAGTAACGGTACCCATACGATCGTCACCACGCTTTCTTTTTAGAAATCTATCACTGACTGATAGGTTTATATGCAAATATTTCTGATGAAATTACAAAAATTTCAATATTATTATATATAATCCGTATATATTGTAAGTGCAATTTTATTTATAATCTGTGATGACATATATTAAAAATACTAATAATTAATATTATCTTCATATCAATAAACTATAAAAAAACATTTACAAGGAAATAGCTATAGCTACAATGTAATGACAATTCTCTAAACCAGTGTTATTCTATCTGTGGGTGGGACCCCTGGTGGGGCCGTGAAGATTTTCTATGGGGATCGCCAAACCTTATTCGGGTGATCGACGGCGTAAGGTAAACGACTAGATTCTACACTACAATAAAAATACAATATCAGTGTGAAGGATGTGCTTGTTTATTTATAAATTACGCCCCTTTCGCGGTATCAAAATAGAGATCGAAATCGAATCGAAAACATACTCATTTAAATTAATAAAGTTTTGTCTGTATATGTCTTGAGGGGGTCGTGAGAATTTTCCATTCTGTAAAGGGGTCGCGTATACAAAAAGATTGAAAAACACTGTTTTATTTTAGCTTCACGCTGTATCCCGCACGAGGCAGGGTAGGCAGAGGGAACACGGGAACCTCCTGTTCCCTCTGCCTCTGCTTAAGACACTCTGTTCCACTTCCGTTCCCCACTTTCCGCCGCATTTGAGGCATTGCATGTTGAGTGGCGGAACTCATCGCCGCGCTTAGCCTTATTACCAGAGCGAAGACAACATTGAATATTTAAATTGAAAATATTAAATATTTCATTTCCTCGAGTGGGGATCGAAACCAGAACCTGTCGGTTATTATTAAAACTTTGATTTAAATAAAATATTGTATATATTTTCTACTTTATTATAGTGCATCTATAGATATTGAAAATAAAATAGAAATTCAATTGTAAGAAATATTTAAAACATACCATAGGAGAGTAACCTAAAAACTACCAGACAAAGTAAACAGATACCCAGCTAACGCACGCTGTTCGTCATATCATTGGTATGAAGTGTTAATAAATGAAATGTGAATGATTCTTTTTACATATTAAACATATGCTTGAAGTTAAATGTATTGTGATTAAAAATAGAATGTTGAGGTCTACGGTTCTTATTTCATGTTAAGGTAAAATTTTCATTAAAAAATACATTACATTACATCATATATTTAGACTAGCGATCACTCGCGGCTTTGTCCGCTTAAAATTATTGTTATATTACAGAAGAAAAAGAGATTATTTATGCATTAGTAATAATATGTGTTATATACATCATATAAGCTATATTACTGTAAAGTTTAATCTAAATTCGTCCAGTTGTCGTTTGTGTAAGTGAACCAAACATCCATCCTTATACGCTTTGACATTTATATTATTAATAAGATTGTAGGATGTAAGGAGGTCCGTCGTGGCGCAGAGCCCCAAGCGTGTGATTTTAAAAGCGTCAGGTTGTGGGTCCGATCCTTACTTGAGGAAATGAAATATTTATAATTTCAAATTAAATATTTAATGGTTTCATTTCTGAGCTATGGTAACAGGGGAAAGCGCCGCCTTAGTTCCATCACTTAACACGCAATGCCTCAAGTTCGGCGGAAAGTCGAGAATGAAACGGAGTATCTTAACACTAGTTCTCTCCCATGTGCGGGATACAGCGTGAAAATATTTTTTTTTAATACTGGACGTGACAGTTTCTCTCTAATATTTCAAATGTACGCCTAAGCCTATTATTTTAGATGCTTGGTTTTGTTACCGTACTCTTAAGAGTATAACATTTCTATAAATACTATATTTACCTGTTTAACAACTACCCTGTAGATATGAGCGTAAAACGCCGCAAGCAACACGCTAGGAGTAACAATCGTTGCAAAATACAGGAATACTAAATAATTATAGTCCATGACTTCTACGAAGTAGCATCCTGGTGAGGAGTCGACCGCAGCGTGCCATCCAAACAAAGGTAGCAGCCCGACTCCAGCTCCCGCAACCCAACAAGCGGAAATAATCACTGAAATTAAAGGAAAAAGAATTTTATGAAATCTGCTATAATTTTAATTTTAAAATTTAAATATTATGTCTATACATTTTTTAACCATTTATTTCCTTTTTTTCAGCTTTACGCTATATCCCGCACATGGCAGGGTAGGTAGAGGGAACTTGGTTACGACACTCTGTTCCATTTCCGTTCCCCAGTTTCCGCCGAATTTAACGTATTGCGTGTTGAGTGGCGGAACTCAACGCCGCGTTTTGCCTTGTTTCCAGAGCGAGAAATGAAAATATTAAATATTTCATTTCCTCGAGTGGCGATCGAACCTACAGCCTGTCGGTTACAGTCACACGCTTGTGCCGCTGCGCCACGACAGGCGTACAAGTTAATCATTTAAAAATATTAAATATCACTATTATCACAGATTTATCCTATTAACATACACTAATTAATAACAATTAAAATAAAAATTATGTTCCATAACAACTTTAAGAATGCATTAATAAGTATGTATTAAATTCATTTTATCTATTTTATATTGTGGAAGAAACTGATTTAGCTCTACGTATGTTCTAAAATTTTTATATGTTTTTTTTTTAAAAAAATCTCATCAACTTAGTAACGACGGATGATTACCGCGAAAATTGATGCCGCGAGCCATTACGATGAGTAGTACTTCGACATGATAAACTAAAAAATATTCATCAATTCGCACCAACTGAATGTAATGTAGATGTTGTAGCATACCTAAGTACAGGTAACATTGAGAGACAATGGACAATAACAATACAAAGAGAGTAAAAAAATTAATTCGGTTTACATATTTCAATCCATCGATCGATCGGCAGCAAAGGTATTATGACTTTTAAGGAAGGAAAAATATTTTTACTTTTGCCTTTACATATAGAAAAATGAAAAGGAAATTTGAACATAATCATGCCATATCTTCCCTATCATGTAAAATTCTTAAGAGTTAAAGATATAAAGAGAAAACTTTACACTTCTTTAAAATAAGCAGATATTAATATTGTAACAAAGATTCAAAATATATGGTTTGCAATATGTACTGTACGTAACAATAGCCGCGACAAATTACAGCTACACAACTGCGACTATAGTAACTGTAGAATATTTCATTGTACTATTTATATTTTACCATAATAATAATGTTATTGCTATAAAATAGCGCTGTCTACATATTTAAAAGATTTTTTTATAATTTTCACTTTATTCGACACGATTTACATTGCAAAGTGATAAGAACGGGTTGTATTGATATTTTAACTCATGAATTGCTTAGTTAAACTTTAATTACTATTTGAGTATATAATCGTGGTAAATGTAATTGTTGCATGATATCTAACAAATTAAACTATTTGTTTATAAATTAAATTGAATAGATGTGCACTACTGGTCAAAAGTTTGAGACCACTAATAAAAACTTTTGTTATCAGTATATATTTTAGAAAATTTTGGTGATAAATAATACTCTGCACACCTCCACATTCGATTGTTCATTTAGATTGTCTAAAAGCTTATTCTTGCTTATAGAAAGCCCAAGGAAAGGGCAATAAGCAGGCATTGTATCCAAACATCAATGTCAGCCGCGGAGGCGGTAGGCCGACAGATTAATTGTCAAAAATTTATTACCTAATTACCGAAGCTGGCGCTTCTATTTTTTTTTTCATCAACTTACAATACAATTCTTCTAAATTCTCAAAATATGTTTAATTATTATTTTAACCTTGCATTTGTCTGGTTATTCACGAATAACCACAGTTAGTCTGATTTTGTGGTTCTTACAGTCAGTCAAGCCATCTCTAAAATGAGAAAAGTTTCGGAAATTTGTGTTGAAACGCGATCTGCCTGAAATCTGAACGTCAGATAGCGAGTCAACTCAAATTATCGAAGACTTATGTTCATGGCACTATTGTGCGCTACAAGCAAACCGGCAGTAATCAAAATCGTCCGCACTCTGGGACACCAAGGGATACAACGCCTAGTGAAGGTAAATTTATTGTGGTGATCAGCAACCGGAATAGACGTCTAACAGCCCCAGAAATTCGTATAGAAGTCAACAAATCACGGGAAAAACCAGTATCAGTGTCTACAGTGCAAAGACGATTGCGAGACGCCAAGTTGTTTGGACGCGTTTCTGTGCGTAAACCTCTGATTAAACCACAGAATAAAAAGAAACGGATGCAAGAAAAGTACCGAATAAAAGGTAATTCTAAATAACGATTGATGAAGTTAACACGTTAAAAAAATGTACTATGGAAGTAGTAAGCTGATAGCACTATAAATAAAGCTTTAGAAGTCAGTCTAAAGAAATTATGTAAATTATTACCTTTCTAACATTTTATTACTAATGTACTTATTTTTTACATATAACATTTAATGTTATTCAAATTTACAATTATACATTTTCACTCTTTTCTATCATAGGGGCAGATTTTCAGATACAACATGAGAAGAGTACATCAGGCTTCGGTACATATTGCCATCGACGAGGTCCCATCAAAAGTAAATAATAAATTGCCATTCTAGCCCCAAACCAAAATAAATAAAAAATGACCCCGACAAACAAAGAAAACCTTTACACGAAGGAACTGCATTCACCGTTTTTCGGCCAAATTTAAGACATTTTTTATTTTAACTAGCGACCCGCCTGCAGCATGGCGCTTGTCTGCTGTAAAATTATTTAATATTATTTAATATTCAAGTGCATTTGGAGAAAATGGATTGTTTATTTTTGATAATTATTTTTAGTTTTATAGGTAGTATAGGTTTTGTATATTATTGGGCTTTTTTGAGCGTGTAAAATAACACCAGAAAAGAATCTACTCATAGCAATAATTTTTTGACGGTCACTTCAAGATTTGAGTATTTAATACTCCAAAATTAAAGACGGACATTATTTATAAATATAATGTAAATTAAATATAAAAATCAATCGTAAAAAATATCGTTTCATCCGTCAAAAACTAGACCGGTGCCCTTTCACCTTACAGACCGGCAACGCTCCTGTAGCTCCTCTGGTGCTACACGGGGCCGTGGGCGGCGGTGATCACTTACCACCAGGTGACCTGCACGCTCGTTTACCGTGTCTTTTCCATAAAAAAAAAAAAAAAAAAAAAAAAAAAAAATTTTTGTCTGTTTGTCTCTGCGTTTGTGCACGCTATCTCAGAAACGGCATAACCGTTTCTAATGCATTTTATAGTATTCTAGCAAGCTTCCCCTAACGTTTTGAGTTGGTTACTTAAATCGGTTAATAAATAAAAAAGTAAAATTTCAATATTAAGTTTTTTGTTCGAAAAAATTGCTACAAAATAGCTGTTTTATATTAGTGAACTTTAATTTTTAAAGTATTAATATTACCGTTAAACTGATAATATTATTAGAACAAGAAAGTAACTTATATTAGAAAATAAATAATTTTGTTGATTAAGCGGACGAAGTCGCAAGCGGGTCGCTTTTTTTTAAATAAGATAGAAGTTTATTTTGAGGGTTCTTCGCAAAATAGTACATAATTTGCATTCGAAATACTATGTATTGCGGTTTGTATTTTACATATATGGAAACATGTAGAATATTTTTTATGAAATACTAATTTTTTTCAGCTACTATTGTTGCTATAGTAGTTTTATTTCTATGAAAGATGTATGCATATGGAAACTAGTTCGAATATCACATTATATTATAAGTATAAGTATATCATCATAAGTTTAACAGCAAAACAGCTGATGAGCCCTGTTCCTTGCCTTCCAATTTATAACTGTGCTTTGTTTGTGTCTGTACCATTATTTAAAATAAAAATTGTGAATTGTAAGTACACATAGTATATGTATTTAGATTTTTTTTTTTGTTTTTTTACACTATAATAATAATACAAATATTGTTCCGAAACTATATAGAGTCAGTATTCCGAATAAGACGTACAAATTTCTTAAACATGAATATTATTGAAATTAGTATTTTAAATATAAAAAATTAGACAGTAGATGTAAATTACGTAAGCATTGTAGCAGAAATTTTTGAATTGAAGAACTAATTTTTCTGTTTTAATCTGCGTACCAAGAGGTCTGTCGTAGCGCAGGTGCACAAGCTTGTGATTGTCAAAGTGACAGGTTGTGGGTTCGATTTCTTAATTCTGAGAACAAGACGAAGCCCGACGTAGAGCTCCGCCACTCAACACGCAATGCCTTAGATGCCTCAAAAGGGAACGTAACGGAGTGTATTAACGCCAGGTTCCGTTCGTGCTAAGTTCCCATTTCCGTTGAGTAAAAAAAAAACTAATGAATACAGTGGAAAGGGATAGAAATGGAAAAGATTCGCAGACCAATTTGTGTACCATGTTGTATTCTTCACCCACATTAGATCAACATCGGATATGTTAACCTTACATCATTTATTTATTTGTTCAGATTATTTTAAAGAAAATCAAATTTTAAAATTATTTATTTTAAAATTTGATTATTAAACCATTTGTAAATTAAGATTATACATAGCTATTGCATCATGCATTAAGTACGTTCCTGTATATAAGTAGGTTCCTATATAAAATATTCCCGATGCGATTTAGTATTTACGATATCATCATTTTCAAACTCTCTGCTGTCATAAGTACTACAATATAAATAAATATCTTTAGTACCGTCTATTATTATTAAATTATTATAAAAAATATATTAATATTAGTCATTTTCAATGATTCCTTGATAAAGATATTTTATCATATCGATACATTACGAGTGACATATTAGTTCCGAAACCACTTAAGGTTCCCTTCAAGGGATCATTAATAACAATTAATAATTTCCTGACTCACCTGATAACA
>DWMZ01005850.1:0-10683 GCA_018249855.1 Eueides tales michaeli | reverse complement strand
AAAAAAAAAAAAAAAAAAAAAAAAAAAAAAAAAAAAAAAAAAAAAAAAAAAAGATTGGCATACCTCAAGTAAAACTAAGATCTCTACAGAACTAAATTATGCAACCAATCTCTGACTCTACAAGATGACGTCTCTAGCTCTACTTCGCGGATTATACGATTTACACATTAATTGGATTGTATATTTTATATAATAACACTTTAAAGTTTAAATCGTTGTATGCAAATTTTAGTTCTTTTAAGGGTTCCGTAGCTAAAGAGTAAAAAGGGGAACCTCTGAGTGAAATTTCTCTGTCTATTTGTCTGTCTATTTGTCAATAGGCTATGTCTCATCAACAGTGATAGGTAAACTGTTGAAATTTCACAAGTGATATATTTTTTTGGTAACATATATCAAATAAATACTAAAATAAATATTTAGGGGATAACAAATGCATTTTTTTGCCAGTTTTATAGAAAATGGTACGGAAATTTTTGTGTTCGAATCCGACTCACATTTGACCGGATATTCTTCTATAATCGTAATTTTACCGATTTCTTATTTTATCAATTAATGCGCCCGATTCTTTTCGCGGCATCTGGTAGGAGGCACGTGGTGTCAAGACACTTAGTTGCTTAGTAGGTTAAAGTGTCCAATTTTCAAAATATTGAATGTTGACTGGCAGTCATGAATTCGGTGATTTATATTACCAAATTCAAGAAATTATCATAATTTATTTTTCACATAACTCCTCCAAGTGTGAATCGAACTCGCAATCACCATGTCCGTCACACACTGTGACGCGCGTCTCCTAACAACAAAGTTAAATAACGCATATAACGAGATACTAATCATAAAGTAATTGGTAAAGCCACGCGGAGTGGCTAGTTATAAATAAAAATATACAGAATAATAAAACATTTTAGTTTTAACCAAAAAGTTTCATTTTAACGAACTGAATATATCAATTTTTGAATCGTGAAAATTATGTATATGCATATGTATGTATGTATACATTTGCATATATGTTTATGTGCATTTGTATGTATATTTATTATTGCGATAATAGCAGTATAGCCAGAGAGAACCTAGTGTTAAGATACTCCGTTCCTAAAATTCTGCACTATTTTCGATTTAACGCCAAGCTTTGTCTTATTAATGTAAAGTTTAAATGAAAATAATTAATTTTCCCGAGTAATTTTGGGTGAAAAGTCGAGGGAAGGAGTGTTTTAATACTGCATTATCTTTGCCTACCTTGTTATATGCATCATTTAGTATGAAGCGTTTGTCAGTAAAAGATGCGAATAGATATATAAGAAGCGTAGCGTAAAAATATTTAAGAAGTTGGGTACATGTTATTAATATTTTATTATTGTAGCCCTATTTTCCATTACTCTATATTTATCGCGTAGTTACTAGTGTAGTACAATTTTTACCGATCAACCTTCTTCTTTTTCTTCGTCATGTTTTTCATAAAAACGAAGTTTAAACTAGAATTCTCGAAATACTTTAACCAAAGAATTACGATCTAAGATTAAGACGAAAAACAATAAATAAAATATAGTGAATACTGATAGGCAAATAGACAAAAATATAAAACTTTTAGCTTCACGCTGTATTCCACATATAGCAGGCAGAGTGGACCTAATGTTACGTACACTTCCACCATTCCCATTCAGACACTTCTACTTTGTTAACGAGGCAAAGTGTGGCGTTGAGTTTTACCACTGATCACACAATGCCAAAAACGTAAATAATACTTAATTTTTGAATTTCCTCGCTTATAAGCCACAGTCTCAAAAATATAAACATTATAATACAAATACAAGCAAGTATATACAAGTAAAATCGACTAAACACAAATAGTTAGCTATAAATTCTTGGACAAAGATCGTCGTACTTGAAAAGATTATCCGTATCCCCATTAACAGGGGGTTGTCGAGTAAATTACTTTTTAGATTAAGTTCTACTTAGAGATCATTTCTTTTGAACTACACTTTGTCATTGTTATTATCATGATATCTTTTTATTTAATAAAAAATATTACAGTTATTAGAAGAAAAAAAAACCCACAACCTGTTGCGTTTACGTTACACGATCGTGCCACTTTGCCACGACAGGTCTCTATTAGGAATACGTAAATTTTCCAAATAATCATTTTTCTTTCAAAAGTGCATTAATTGTATACAAAAATATACATTTTCATTTTCGAGTTATTGTTGTGCCTTCGAATACAAATTGCACCAAGAATCAACCATTTCAGTTCAGTAATTTCTTATAACAGCATTTCACTGTAGATTAAATATTAATTACATTTAAGTGCTTCGGCTAAGTTTTTCTTATTTTTCGTTGAGAACTTTCGTAACTACAGTATCTAATTTTAAGTGCTACGTAAATAATTCTATTATTATCAAGTGTAATGTTGATTGTCAATCCCTTATTCTGAATTAATTAGTTTTAAGTTTAGTTTGGTTTAGTTAAATTGTGACAGTTTAAGTGCAAAGTAAAGTTATATATTAGTATTAAAATTGTTTTGGATTTAATTTTGGTTTGATGAGTAATTTTGCATGAGGCTATTGTGGCTCAGAGGTACAAATGTGTGATTGTAAACGATAGGTTGTGGGTTCGATTCTCGCTCGAAGAAGTAAAATATAAATACTAAATATTTCACTTCTTCGAGCGAGAATCGAACCCAAACGAAATATTTAATATTTTCATTTTTTCGCTCTGGTATTAAGACAAAACGCGGCGTTGAGCTCCGTCACTCCGTCACGCAATACCTCAAAGTCGGCGGATAAAGTAGTACCAGAAAGGAGTGTCATAACATTAGGTTCCCAGGCTCCCTCTGCTTCTCCTACCATGAGTGTATGTAGCATGAAGCTGAAAAAAAATGTACTTAACACATATTACCTCAAATAACGCGAAAAGTGGGAAGCGGAACAGAGTAGAACATTAGGGTCCCAAGTTCGCTTTGCTCCAATGCGAAATATAGCGTGAAGTTTAAAAAAAATAAAGACTGATTCTAAATATTTTTATGACTCACAAAATATAAGAAACAAATACGCAATTTAATAACGTCCACATAACATAAAATACAAATTGAGAGCAGCCATCGAAGTTTTGTGTGTTGCGTTCATTGCCATTCTATTATTTTTTTTTTTGCGACAAAGAAGGTATATAGGTCATCTACAGTTACATGGTGCGTGGAAAGAAGCTCCTAAAAAGCCGCACAGTGGTGGAGTGACAGTGCGGACGATCTTTAAGCTTATGGCCTACTGTGTGATTAAGGATATCTAGTCAAAGAGTTTTCTAACATCTCAACTAACTCAAAAACTTTATAATAAGCATCAGCTTCACACCATATCCCGCACATGTCAGGGTAGGCAGAGGGAACTTGAGAACCTAGTGTTAAGTAAGACTCCGTTCCGTTCCTCATTTCCACCATTGGCAGGTATTGCGTGTTAAGTAGCGGAATTCAACGTTGCACTTTGCTTTCTTACCAGAGCGAAGATATGAAAATATTAAATATTTAATTTCCTCGAGTTATGATCGAACACACAACCTGTCGCATTTACAGTCACACGCTTGTAATCCTGCGCCAAGACAGACCATACTCTATAAAATAAATGCTATATAAAATATCTATAATTCGCCATACAAATCTGAGCGTTACAAGCCAACCCCTAATAATCCTTGGATTCATTAGCTACGAGAGCCCAAAGTAGATAATAGGCGGGATAATTGATCATTTACTGAATGGTATTTACTAAAATAAATGGACATTTTTTCTTGTTCTTTATTTATGTTTACGTGAAAGGAATTTTGATTAAGGATATTGTGGTGCTGTAGGGCAACGTCTGCGAAACGCGATAGTATAGTGAATTTGACTTTGATTTAGAAAAATAAATTTAGATTCCTAGTTGTAGTTTGATAAAATGTGGCGTAAATTCTGCCATTCTTAATGTTTTAAATTCGATTCGCAAGTGGAATTTTCTCAATTTTTACAATATATTTACTATGTTTTCTCTACCTACTCTGTTATTTTTTTTTGCTTCATGCTGTACCCCGCACATGGCAGAGTAGGCAGAGGGAACTTGGGGACCTAGTGTTAAGACACTCCGTTCCGTAACATACTGTCCTTTTCTTGTTGACTAGAAGAGTTTAATATTATTTAAATATAAAATATGAAGTAACTAACTAAAACATTTATTTCAGGTATAAACATTACTGCGTCAAGATTTGTTTGGTAAGTATATTTTTGTAAATAGGATTGTTTCTGTAATACTCACATTCATGTTCTAATAATAGTATAATTTTAAAGACAATCAGTAGTTTTGTAGCCATAATTTGTGAATTCTTTATCATTTCCTTCCCGCTGCACGATTTATTATAAAATTACAAATTTTATTGAAATTAGATTTTTCTACCATCTTATCAAAAAATGTCAGACACATTTAAAATGCCGAAATTTAATTTTTTCGTGAAATTCTATGAAACAATAGTTAATTAGCAATTAATAGAAGCTTACATAATTAATTGAATTTTAAGTAAACGGCTTTGTTCCCGCCAATTTTAGGTGGATGAGAAACAATGTAATGTATAACAGTGATTGATTGATTTTTGACTAGTTATAAATGGAAGACAGGGGCACAAGTGTGCGACTGGCAATTTAGCCAGCTCTGGTAACTAGGCAAATCGTGGCGTTGAGTTCCGCCACTCAATACGAAATGTCTCAAAGTCAGCAGAAATTTCAGAAAATAACGGAGTGTCTTAATACTATGTACCTAGGTTCCCTCTGCCTATCCTGTCATGTACACATGGCAGGGCAGCCTTATTAATCTCTTGAGTTCTAGTCTATCAGCCTCAAATATTGCTCTCGCTACATATTAGCCGTGTGATTTCGGCTCGAATAGGATCACCCTGGTACTGATGGTGTCGTAAGAGGCAACTAAAGTACGAGTGGAAGAGTTACGTTGTCAGCAATGGCAACACGCATGGGCAGACTCGACTGGATTGTTACCACCCCCGGCATTTAAAACCGGCGTTAAGTAGTGGCTTTGGTCACTGCGTTTCGCATTGGGCAATGCCGGGCCCCGGTGCCCATAGATCGGCAACGCTCCTGTAGCTCCTCCGGTGCTGCACGAGGCTGTGGGCGGCGGTGATCACTTACCATCAGGTGACCCGTACGCTCGTTTGCCGTTTCTTTCCCATAAAAAAAAAAATAGTACCCAAATAACATTACGTCGATGTTAAATCGACTTTTACTAGTATATAGATAAAACTAGTTAGAAAAGTTTTAATCTGAATCGAGTTATGAACAGCTTAAACTTTTGCAAGTCTGTAACTTTTAACATTTTTAAAGTGTTATTTCTTATTTCAGAAAAAATACTTGCTCAGAATAGCGTATAAGAAAATGCATTTTTTTTATTTGTCACTATTATTGAGGCCTGTTACAGTGCAGGGGCACAAGCGTATGATTATACAAGGTAGTACGTAGGTTCTATCCTCATTCGAGGAAATTATGTCGCATATCGCTCCGCTAACAAAGCAAAAGCACGCAATACTTGACTCGACGGAAAATGCTACACAGAACGGAGGGTCTTTACAAGTTCACTCTGCCTACCCTGCCGTGTGCTAGATAATATAAGTACTTCCTCGCTTTGGTAAAATAAAGCGTTGTAAATGCAATATCTTCACAATTTTTTTTTTTTATTATTATTTTTTTTCATAATTTAATTCAAACTTTTAACCAAACCAATGTTCATCTAATCTTACAACATCCAATTCGCCAAAAGGAAATAAGAATTCTACAATAATTTATAACATTAGGTATGTTATATATTCGAGTATGTACTGTATGTATATACGTGTAAATACGTACGAGTACATACACACGTAACAAGCATTTCGTATATTTTACACAATAAAACTTCTCACACTGAACTTCTGAAGGGCAATTTACATAATTAGGTGGTTAATTTTTTAAAGAGGCAACACAATTTTATTTGGTACAGAGCTTTGTAAAAAATGTTTGTGTATTTATACTTGTTATAAGCTTTTCGTAATAATAATTAAGTTAGATTTAGTAAATATAATTAGAAAATTTCAATTCCATACAAAATAATATACATTAGATGACAAAATATGGTGTCATATAAAAGCTTTCTTCGTTAAAGTAGACAATATATTTATTTTCTTAATTCACGCTGTGTCTCGCATATGCAAGTAGACAGGCGGAACCAGTACACATTTCACATCACACACAAAGGAACGTAAAATAGATCATATAATTTTATATATTTTTTATATATTTTAGCTTCACTCTGTATCCTGCGCGTGGTAGGATAGCCAGAGGGAACTTAGGAACCTAGTGTTAAGGCATTCAATTCCCATTAGGAACTTCCCTTCTCCACTTATAACTCAACGTCATTATACATTTATATACGTCTATATTTTATCTAACTGTTATCTTTCTTTACTTTATCTATCAAGATTGTAGGTATAATTTATTAAACTATTACTGTCGCCTGCCGTAGCATGTGGATACAATCGTGAAACTATAGACGAGGCAGGTTGGCAACAAGCAATCCTAAACAATTCAACGGAAAGTAGAGAAAATATATGTTTTAATGGAAGTAAATTGGGATACAACGTGAATATAATAAAACAAATATTATCTACTTTTTTAAAGTAAACTACAACACATTTTTTACTTCACACTGCATTCCGTAATTAGCAAGTAAGGTAGGCAAAAGCAATTTAGTACTTAAATATTCCACGACCTACATCCACCCAATTTTTGGGAATTACCGGAAGTTGACTAACGAAACTAAACACTGTATCTTGTCATAACGGTAAATTATGAACAATTCTTTTCCCAAGTGAGAATCCAACCCAAAATGAAATCAGATATTGCTATTGATATAAGAATATATTATTTATTTGGTAAAATGGAATATTATGATTTTTCAATATTTTATGATAAAATATATTGTGTTGTTCATTTCTTGTAGCTTTGTCCTTTATTTATTCATTCGTGAATATCGAATACGTAAATATATTTGTACAACATATTTATTATGTTTCGTACATATTGTGAAAGTATTATACCTTCGTTTTTGTTAACTTTATAAAAATAACAACAACTCTTGCAAGTTAGAGTTATCTTCTCTTTGTTTAAATTGAATTCTCATAGTAACCACCATAATGAAATGAAAGCGTCCTTATGGACCAGAGTGTTTTAACACTAGTTCCCTCTGCCAGACCTGCTATGTGCGGGATACAGCGTGAAGTTAAAAATCAATCAAATGGCACAAATCAATATCTAGCTACCTAATTAAAAACATATAATTGTGTATATATGTGTATAAATATGTATCAAAATATGACAATGTAAAATAAGTTAACAATGGCGGGCTTATCTCTAAAATAAATCTCTTCCAGCCAACCAATGAAAGTTAAAGAGAAAGTCGTAGAGTAAGCAAACAATTAACTTTATAAAAATAAATAGATATCATACATATGTATATACTAATATACATACACTTATACATATATACAATAAACATAATTATTAAATGTAAATAAATATATAATTTTATAAATATAAATCCCACCAAAACATTTCATGTAAAATATTGCCAAGACGACCACATAAGGTTTGCCTTGCGAAAAAGATATCAGATCGCATGTAGAGCCAAGCTTCTGAATCTACACGGCCTAACTCTACCGACTCAAGCTTCACAAATTCTACATATCAGTAAAAATCTATGGCTTCGCCGTTTCGCTAGCGTTGTACAGGTGATGTGAATATTTAGTTTCTGAAGTAAGTATCAAAACAGCCAAGCCATACATTTTTACTGATATGTAGAATTTGTGAAGCTTGAGTCGGTAGAGTTAGGCCGTGTAGATTCAGAAGCTTGGCTCTACATGCGATCTGATATCTTTTTCGGCAAACCTTATGTAATGAAGTAATGAGTCTTGAGATATTATTAATAATACAAAAAATAGACATGGGGAAAGAACGCCGCCTTGGGGGACGTCAACAGTAACCTCCAGCCATGTAGAGGAACTATCATTTGCTTTTATGCATTGCTGGCGACCAAATAGACAAAAGCGAAACCAGCTTATGGCTTCGCGAGAAACGTTAACTGCCCCAAGAGCAGATCAAGGTCAACAGAGTTGAAAGCACTGCTGAAATCCAAAAGTGTCTTGACAGTAAGCTTGGCATTATCCATAGCATATCGAATGTCCTCCATAATATTCAACAGTGCTCCGATTGTGCTGTGTAAAGGACGGAAACCGGACTGGAAAGGACACAGAAGATTGTTGGATGAGAGAAATGAAAGTAAAGTTGATTATTGACTAGGTATGTATAAATCGCTATAATATCTTAACTTGAACCGTTACCTGCCGCATATATACTAAATGCAGCGACGATCAAACCTCAGTTTACAATCTAGTCAGATTGTCTGATTTCAATTGCAAAGCACTTCCGAGTATCGATTCTCTAACACTTGCTGAATTAGAATTTAAATTTTCTTATTTTCCTTTTATTTCAATGTCCAAGTGTTTTTGAAATGTTTACATCTTTTTTTAATGTCTTGGTAATAACAGCAAATGTCATACATTGTATTGGATAAATAATTTTTCCATTATTAATACTAAGTATAATAATAAATTACTCTACATTAATAACAAACTTTTAATAATTTTCCCAAAATTATTGATCGAAATTAGATTAAGCTTTATTTTGTTATTTGGCCTCAATAAATTAAGGCAGACGAGATTCCTAAGTTCCCTCTGACAGGGTGTCATGTGATGAATACAGCGCAAAGCTGAGAAAATCATAATAATATGAAAATATAAAGCTGAAATCAAATATTCAGGACAGTAAATAGGATAGGCTCAATTAACACATAATTCACATTAAATTTAAAAAAAAACGATTAATAACGTATTATATCTAAATAATCTGGTTTAGTAATACTTAAAAAGTTATATGAAGAAATGGCATCGAAATTATAGTCTTTTAGTACATCATTAGGATAGCCTTCCCACCCCTTGTTAACAAGATAAATCAGTTGGGTATTTCTTGTAATTGTCTTGTCCGGGCAATTAATTGTTTTTGCTAATTGCCAATTTCTTTTTTCCTTGTTTTCAGCTTATCAATGTAGCTTATTATTGTTTTTTTTTATTTCCAGTTTTTATTTTAACCTTTTGTCCATTTGACTTAATTTAGCTTAACAATGTATTCTAGGGATATAGCGTGAAGCTAACTTAAGGAAAGTTAAGTATATTCCTAGCAGGGTACGCAGAGTGAACAGGTTACCATACGCTACGGTCTCGGCATGCCTCTTTCGCCTCGTCCGCTGCCATCTAACTCTTCATACATGTCCTCTGGGGCTCCTCAAGATTTTTACGTAACCCTCCTCCAGTATTGTAGATACTATGTTTTCAAAGGTCAACCGAGGTCACTCCCTCTCTATCTTACCACTAACTTATCCTTTAGAAATCTTTTTTGTCATTCTTTCAATATTCATTCGCTCGACGTGCCCAGATCACCTGAGCAAGTTCTTCTTCATTCTTCTCTATTGTGCATTTTACGATGGTTTATTTATATCACTATAGATATTTTTTCAGTCCTTGGGTAGGCAAATGAAACCTGGAAATCCACTGTGAACATACGTCATTTATTATTTTTCGTCGAATTTTTGAGGCATTGCCTATTTAGTGGTGTAACTCATCGACGAAGATTGCCTCATTATGAGAGCGAAAAAAAATATCGTATTAAATGTTCAATTCCCTTTAATAACAAGGGAACTTCCAAACTTTATTTTAACAGTCACACACTAGGGATACAAGTGTGTGACTATTAAAATAAAGGTTGTGCCACAAAAGCCAATGACAGGTAAAAAATAAATAAAACTATGTCCCTTACTTTATTTTTTACCTGTTTCAATTATGTAGACAGTATAAATATAGGTCTTCTTTAAATTTGTTAGAACGTTTAATTTTTTGTATTAAATCAAAAGTAATGATTATTTTTTATATTTTATTTTATTTATGTAAAATACTAGATCAAAACAATCTTTTTAAAATGTGTTATTTTTTTAGATTTAATCGGTGTTTTGTTTTAGTACTTAACAAGTATTTTTTTATAAATAGAGCAAAATAGTCTCGTATATAAAGAGAAAAAAAATCTCTAAAATAATGTCTAATAAATAAAGAAACGGAGAGTTTTATGAATAAATTCATTCTAAATACTGTGCTGTAGTGAGCTAAAAAATAATACATCACAAAAAGACATAAACTAAACAAGAAACGAAATAACTATAGAGCGGAAAAATCTCTGATTCAGCTGAAAAAGTAAATGACGCTTTTAGTACAGTAGACGAGCCGAGGTTGGTAATAAAACTTTTTTTATACGGACTAACAACATTTTGTTCAAGAATCACGAAATATTACACGGAATTGAGAGTTTTGTAAAGTACTCGTACATACAAGTACACATACAGTTGATGGTTCAACTCCTTATCGGAGAATAATATATTTACTTATTTCAGCACTTTGGTAATAAGATCAGGTATGGGGTTGAGTTAAACCACTCATCATACAATATCTCGAAAAATGGGAAACAGTGTCCCAACACTAGGTTCCCTCTGCCTTTCTTACTATATGCGGAATACGGAGTTAGAATTAGCC
>DWMZ01005849.1:0-10684 GCA_018249855.1 Eueides tales michaeli | reverse complement strand
TATATACTACTTTATGTACGTGTACGCAAGTGGGAGGTAACGAAAAACTGGAAATGGGGTTTTTCCGTTATTTTCAGTTATTTTTCATCGGGATATTCGATAGGTGGGCGATTTTAATATCGATGTCGGCCCCAGCTTTTATAGCTCGAATGATTTTTCACAGGATTGATATGTTCAAACCGTTGCCTTTATTCGTTGCTAGCTGACGTTTAATCATACAAAATGGACGCTGAAAGAGAATACATTACGAAATTAGAAGCTTTTTGACAACATTAAACAAGAATCGAATTAAATTACAATAAGTTTATTTTTCTAGTGTCTACTTAGCTATTTGCAATGTATATTATATATTTTTTATTAGTATTATATATAATATATGTCATTATTTATACAAGCATATCTCTAAAACTTAAATAGTTAATGACTCAATTTTCTTTCTTTTACTTATATAATTTCCATCTCGACAGATTATTTTTGGTATTATTTAATTATTTTGTTTAAGATTAATGGAAATCACAAACCCTTGATATAAAATATTTCATAGATAGCAGAAGACTAAGTCTTATACTCAGTTTGAATTACAAAATCAAACTGAGTATAAGACTTTTTTGAGCTTAACCCCTTACTTATAACTTATATATAGTGAAAGCTACCAAGGCACAAAAGCTCAGCATCTGACTGTTAATATCTAAATAAAAGAAATAGCATGAAATTCTTCAAATCATGTCTAAATAGGTCACTTTCTGAAGTACATGCAAATGAACTTCTAATAAACTAGTATAATCGTCTGGGATTTGGAGAACATCGCTTACTCAATATGAGAGAAAGTTGCTTGAAGTTCAACTAGTGACTTACGTAACTCATGTACCTACTCGTATTTCGCCAATATTCTATGTAAACTTCTATATTAGAAACTTTTTCTATAAATTATATTTTTATAAAATATTAAATTATATCATAGTACCTATGTGTTTTAGAGTCTTCCGCCTATCCTGCTGTTTACAATTTTTTTTTCAGCTTCACGCTATACTCTCTCTGTTCCGTTCTCCACTCTCCGCCGAATTTAAGGTAAAGCGTGTTGAGTGACGGAACTCAACGCTGCGCTATACCTGTAAATTATAAAAACCTTTTTCAGTGGTCTTTTAGAGAAACTCGTAAAGCTCTCTTACACTCTATAACATACCTACATGTCAAATTTCAAGTCTTTAGGTCAAGTACTTTCATACGTTGTCTGCCAGTGAAACACACACACACACATATATATATATATATATATATATATATATATATATATATATATATATATATATATATATATATATATATATATATATAAAATATAGTTCATTCAGAAGAATAAAAACAAAAATAGTTTCAGCATAAGCGTAATGTCCTACAAGTACATATATAGTCTAATATAATATTATAAAATGAATTTTAATTTCCATACAAATTAAAATAAATTATTAAATTTAAATGAATAATTTAATTTAAATGATGGAGTCTCTCACGCCACAGGGTGTTAGTATGAACGCAAGTGAGTGTGAATTCGATTCCTGCTCGTGAAATGAATTTAGGTGCAGAGGAAAACTAAATGTATGGCGATCTGTGCAGAGACGTAAAGGCACAAACGTGTGACTGTAAACAGGTTTTCGATTTGATCCCCACTTAATGTTTAATATTGTAATTTCTTCGGCATTTCGTGTTGAGTGGCAGAACTTAACGCCGCGTTTCGACTTTTACCAGAGCGAAGAAATGAAAACATAAAATATTTAAATTGCAAAAAAAAATATTTTATTTCCTCGAGTGAGGATCGAACCCACAACATGTCGGTCGCACGCTTATGCCACTGCGCCCCGACAGGTCTCTAAAAAATACTAATCACTTACAAAAATCACAACTTTATAATAAATATGGAAAAAAAGGTCTTCATTGTTTCTGATATTTAGATTGTTATTTCAGTTTAAGAAAGTAAGTATTTTTTTTCGATAAATTTAAATAAATATAGAATTTATGAGCTTTTATAATTGGTAATAAAATATTTTTATTTTCAAACAGCCTAATATATATTATCTTGAGACCTTAGTTGCGCAGTACAAGTGTTTTTTTCTTTAAATGTGACAGTTGGGAGTTCGTTTCCCGTACGGAGCAATTAATTATTGCCATTTTCTAAGTTTGATAAAAAGATAAAGCATGGGAAAGAGGTGAAAATTGTAAAACGGAGTATCTTATCGTCTTTGACTCTACTTTATATATAGCGTGCTCTATATGAGAGCTAATGAAACTGTTTAATTATTTTTCAGGTTCACGCTGTATCCCGCACATGGCAGGGTAGGCAGAGGAAATTTGGAAACCTACTTCAGACAATGAGAAAATCATCATATTGTAGATGTTGAAATAAATTAAATATTTAAATTTTAGATTTTTATATGCAGTTTTGAATTGATAACTCTCTTTACGTTCATTGAAAATTACAGACTGATTTCCAAACGAAGAGGGGTGATGAAGCTAGTATGCAATGATAGATACATAACTAAATAATTGAGCACAACTCAGTCTGCGGTCAAAATAGTTGCATTTGCCCACAACTGAACGCTTGTGGTGCCGTTATCTGAGATATATAGTGACGAGACACCGTGACTTTGCTCGCTGTACGATATGACAGACAGATATTTTCATATTATATTAGATACTTAGTTCATATACTACTCTGCATATGGCAAGGTTACTAACTGCCTCTGAAATCCTATTGTTAATAATTCTCCATTTTTCAGCGATTTTTAGAGTGTATGTACGTAGAGCAGCGAAACTCAACGCAGCGTTTTGTTTTATAGTAAAAAAAAAAAAAATCTTTCTTCGTATGGAAATCGAATCAACATTAACGCCACGACTAGCCTTAAAAAAATATTTACGATGTTTAAATTATTTGCGTTTTTATCAACACTCCGCAGTTCTAAAGTTTCTCTACTAAACTCATTATCTCTCTCTCGTCTTAACGCAAGATTCTTTCTGCCTCACCGTTGAGGAGAATCTTTGACTCTAGGACGAGGTACGTCTTATCTTACCCTAACTATCCCAGCTATGAAAGCACTCTTCAGCACCACTATCCCCTGCCAATGGCTGACGAAATGGATTTCCGTCAAGTTTTTGTCGGTAGTATAAATAGTCTACTTCATAAAATCGACATGCAGGTCCGTAAGTTTTACATAAATGGCTCGAGTTCCAAGCTGTAGCCGTAAAGAATTTTTCTCACGAAAAATTGTTTTTCTGCCAATCTGCTAACGTTGAATGTTATTAAATTATAATAATATAATAAGTCTAATTTTTTAATGTTTTATTACGATTATTTTTAGTAATTTTGTCACTTGTAGTTGCTAAAGTGGAAACGGAACGTATTGTCCTTCTGCCCTGCCATGGGCGGGATACAGCGTGAAGCAGCCTTACGCTATATGCGTAAAATAGCGTGAAGCCAAAATATATACATATATTTATATGTTAACTATAAGAATTATATAACCGTAAAAAAATTCTAGACTATATATTTAGGCAATTGCTTAGGCCATAATCATATAAAAAATACCCGTTTCATCCATATATAATATATACAAATCGTATTTTTTACACAGACTTAAAATTCATTGTGCTTAATCTATTTTGTATTCCTTAATTACAAATAACAAATTATTGTAATATATTAGTAGTTTATTTGTACATCCTTTATTTTATTTTCTAAAATCAAGCCCATCCAGCCTAGAAAAAAGAAGAAAAAGCTGAAAAAGCTTTGTATTAAATCATTCTTTTCTCCACTGCCCGCCCAACTTTCTTAGAAATTATTTTTAAGAAAGCGCATCGTTTAGTTCTTAACTATTTCAAGTTTTATAAATAAAAGCTGCGCTTAACAATCACGAATTTCAAAAGCACATTAAATAAGAAACAAAAGCTCGCCATTATCTAAGATCACTCAACTATCTAGTCCGTATTAAGTGTTGCACTGAATGACGCCTGGCATAGTGGCGTACAATCGATTTTATCTTGCGCTTTGATTGTATACAATGCATGGAGATTTATTAGGTTTCGATGGCCACGGTTGTTGGGTCCATTTTGATGTGACACAATATTAGAATATTCTAGATGTAATGTTCTACATTAAGTTGATGGGTTTTAATGTAAATTAGAGACAAGAGGCGCAGGCTACAAATGTGCGACTGTAAACGATAGGTTGATGTTCGATTCTCTAGAGGAAATTAAATATTTAATTTTATCGCAATGATGATGGGCGAAACGCGGCATTGAATCCGCCGCTCAACGCGTAATGTAGAACGGCGTTAAGCTACACTGTGATATTAAGAACATCTCTGAATTTATGATCATTGGAGAATGTTTAGAAGGTTCACTCTTCACTATCCCGCAGAGAGTGATGAATGAAATTTCAATTTAGCGGAATTCTTACTTTTTGGAAGCTATCTATTTTTTTTGAAGAAATATTTTAAGTTTTTAAGTTGTATTTTAAATTCTTGTTTATGTGATAACACTTTAATGGCAGATTCACGCTGTATCTCGCATATAGAAGTGTAGACAGAGAGAAAGTTGTGTTAAAACACTCTGTTCCCCACTCACCACATAATGTTCGAGACTTTACATACAGAATAGCAAAACTCTACGTTTTGTCAAATAAAAAAAAAACACTCACAAACATATTCCGTAATATACGCACGACGAAACAATATAAAGCAATACGTGAAAAATGAATTCATCAATGATTCTGTCAGTACATGCACCTGTCAGCCGGCCATCATCCCCTAGTTGGTTGATTGGTAATAATTTATATTTTTGAATGATCTTCCATATTTTATAGTTTAACTACCCTTATAAAGTATGGATACACATGAATGTTATTGAAAATATTAAAGTTTAATATTAAAATTTGAATGTAAGCATTTTTATTAGGGTTCCGTATGAAAAAAATAAAATAGGATGTAATAACATCTTTGATTTTCGCGATTGTTACACATTTTAAACGAAACACTTTTGAACGTATTAATCGCATATATTGATGTTTACACATTTTTGGAAACCCGACGTTTCGAACACTTTACAGTAGTCCGTGGTCACGGGTAGACTGAGGTGGCATTCGTCTTACAGTTGATATAATTATTATGTCAAACTACCGCCAACGATTCCTTAATTGCCTCGCGTACTGCCCTGGATTCTTGCAGAATGAGCTCACTGTATCTGGTCCACCAGAGGAACTTAGACGCAGTTGTCCCGACCGTCCGTCCATCCGTCGTTATGTCTCATGAACCCGGCTATGTCTCATGAACCGTGATTAAGAGCCATGTGAAATGTTTACAGATAATATATTTCTGTGGGACTCCTATACAACAAACGTTTTTATAGATAATGTCACGGAACCTGTGCACGAAACTAAGCTCACACTTAACCGGATTTTTATGTTTATCCAATAACATTTATTTTTACTATTTTTAAAGTGTTATTCCACACTTAGGAAAAGAAAAATACTAAATTTAAAACGTATAAAAATTTTAAAAAAATTTATAAAAATTCCTGCCTTCTTCAAATTTTTATACGTTTTTAAATTTTGTACTTTTCTTTTCAATAACATTTGATTCAAGATACGCTATACCCGTATCTAACAGTGTCCGCTCAAAAATTATATTTATAAAACTGAACTTGGGAACCTGGTTCGTTCCGTTCCCCTTTTTGCGCCGAATGCAGGCATCGCGAGGCATTGCATGTCAACAATAATATGGCGAAACTCAACGACGCGCTTTGGCTTGTTGTGAAAAGAAATGAAAACATTATTATTAATTTTGAAAATATTAAAATTTCATATCTCGAGTGAGGATTGAACCTACAACTGTCGCCTTTACAGTCACACGCTTGTACCCTTGCGCCACAACAGGCCTTACAACTTTCCACAGCATTTTGTAACAAATTATCTATACAAATCTACCGGCAAATGCAGCTAAATAATAACTTGATAGTAACTAGTATATCCAAGTTCCTTAAATTCGAAAACCATTGAACACATAGAAAGTCACACCTGCACCAATTTTAACCAAATACGGTTTACAAAGTGTCACTATTTCCCTTTCATCATTAGGGTTGGTAACAAGAAGAAACTTGAACTGGTCAACGGTAAATGCTCGATTCTAAACATATTTTAATACTGTATATTTGTATATAAGAAAATAATTTAAAACACTTACAAACGAAATATCTAAAAATGCTTTTAAAATCTTTGTAGTTAAAAGTATTGATAATTTGAAACAAATATAAAAAAGAATTGAAATTAAAAGAATATTCAATATCTTAAATTAACGTGATGTATAAATTATTTGAAGAAGATGTTGTTGGTTCCAATTTGCCTGTTACTTTAATATATTTTCTAAAACAATAATCTATGCCTTATATTTAATCTGCTGACTTAATAAGTTAAGGATATATAATACATTGATCAGATGCGAAGGTGAATTTTGATTATAAAATGTAAATTCTTTATCTATTCTTCCAAATATTTTCATTCTTTTCAAAATAATCACTGGACGTTGATGGCCAGAACGGATTTCGTCTTCAACGTTTTACGTTCGTAGCCCACTTTGAACTGTTGTACTATTTATAAACATTTTTTACATCATAGTTAGTCCCTCAAAAATATTGGTACCACAAACAAAATTTGATGGAAGTTCTTTGCTCAACAAAATCGCCCATTGTAAAAATCAACACTTTGGTTGTTTACAAGAAAGTGTGTAATTCGAAGGTAATTAAGTCTTTTGACAAATAGACAAATGGCAAATGATAGTTTTCCCTAGGTGGGGGAAAAAAAGTTACCTGCTTTCTTAATGCCCGGGTTTCGAATGTCAACTAACTTCACCTTATTTTTTAATTACGGTAGAACTATAACTTTTTCATTCTTCTATAATTGTATTTATTGTTTACTAATTATTACATGCAAGCAGTGTTTTCTAAAATAAAATAAAGTAACTTATAGTAAAGTAAGAGCGGGTAAAGTGGAGGATAATACGTATAATAGATAGGCATCAGAAGCGGGAGGTATACATATTGAAGTTATGATATTTATTATTTTATCAAATTCGTGATTACCACAGAGTAATCATTCTTCTCGTTTTTACTTGTCTAGCTCAATATGACAAAAAACTAAATAACTTTAGAACATGGACAACTAGATTGCTTTAAAACATCACAGCAACGTATGAACATAAATAGATCTGAACCATATTTAATTTTGAAATAATAATCAATTCGTCACATAATTCAAGGAAAGCCAAAGGTAAAACAAGTAGTATAGGTACTAAACCACTGTAGCGCCAAGATTGCATGTCCCAATATTAATTATTATATACTTCATGCTGTATTCCGCATATAGCAGGGTAGGCAGAGGGCACTTGGGAACACTTTCCGACAGACTTAAAGCGTTGTGTGTTCAGTGGCAAGTTTCAACGCAGCACTTTTCCTTGTTGCCAGATCGAAGATATGGTAATATTAAATATTTTATTTGAAAATATTAAACTTCCTCGAGTCGGGATCGAGCCCACAACCTGTCTTTTACAGTCACATGCTTGTGCCGCTACGCCACAACGGGCCTTTATATAGTACAAAGGTTGATAATTAATAATTAATAATCTATATAAAAATCGTGGTAAAATACCTTGTCTTGTAGACGGAATCTTCGAACATCTTTAGTTATTTTTTCGAATTAGGTAATTATTAATATTTTTATGAGTAGCAGGTGAGAACGAAGTATCCAACGCTCGGATACTCTGTATCCATATAGTATCTATTGAGAAGTCTTCAGGTTTTTCAATGATCGTCCTTCCTATATTTACTTATTTATTTATTTATCTATATTTAAATATATACATATAACATACATAAAAGGCGGTACGTCAAAACGCTTGTCTACCAACGTATCTAAAAAGTATTGAAATTATAAAATGGTTGTTTATTTTCTCATACTTTTATTATAAATAATATATCTTAAATATATTTTTACAAAATTTATGGTAAATAAATAAGTACACAGAAAATGTTTTTAATCGAGTTTTAAACCGGAAACTTCTTCAATCCAAGACCTAACTTTAGCTACTTTGCTGTAAACACCGAAAGAGCCTGGTGTAGCACAGCCGTATCCAAAGGAAACCATGCCGAGAAGTCTATCGTATGCTACCGCTGGACCTCCTGAATCACCCTGAAAGTATTAAAATTATAAATACGAATGTAAACGTGACCGTTGTAAGATGGATTCCAACTCAGGTAATGATTTATTTTTAATTCTCCAATCTGGTAACAATGCAAATTCTCTCTCTGTCGAATTTGTGTAAAAGACTTGAGAGCGATGTGTCTTAATATATATTTTATCTACCTTTGGAAAAACTCTCTCTCTCTGTTACTCTCTCTCTCTCTCTTCTGTAACTATATCATAGTAAATATTTGGCTTATTTCCAGTAGTTTAGAAGTAAGTTTAATTATCACTACAGAAGAAGCTTGTAGTGGCGTAGAAGCACATTTTTTTGATTTGGTAACAAGAGAGATTTAAGTGAAAAGTTTGAAACGGAAGTGTCTTAATGGATACGAAGTTTCTTAACACTAAGTTAAGAAGGTTCCCTCTGCTTACTCTGCAATGTTAAAAAACTCACAGAAAATTTACCTGGCAAGCGTCTTTCTTTCCTTCAATAAATCCCGCGCAAAACATCCTAGCAGTGAGACCACCTCGGAAGTATGGAAAGGGTACCAATTGGCAGTTATCCTTAGATATAATAGGCACACGGACAGCTCGCAAAACATTAGAATATGGTCCCTGAAAAAAATGTGTAAGTAAACATGTTTTCATTATTTTAATTTCCTTACTATGGTAACGTAGCAAAGCGTGGCGTTTAGTTTCGTTAATTTTTTTTTATGGAAAAGACATGGCAAACGATTGTAGGGGTCACCTAATGGTAAGTGAAGCCCCGTGAAGCACCAGAGGAGCTATAGGCGCGTTACCAGTCTGTAAGGTGTATGGACACCGGGGCCCGGCATTACCTAATGCGAAAAGCAGTGACTAAAGTCACTACTTAACGCCGGTGCTGGGGGTGGTAATAATCAGGTCGAGTCTGCCCATACTTGTTGCCATTGCTGACAACGTGACTCTCCTACTTGTACTTTAGTC
Organism: Eueides tales michaeli; assembly: GCA_018249855.1. NCBI lineage: Eukaryota > Metazoa > Arthropoda > Insecta > Lepidoptera > Nymphalidae > Eueides > Eueides tales. The sequence goes on along the minus strand of DWMZ01005849.1, from coordinate 1,494 downwards.
GCCTCTTACGACACCACCAGTACCACGGTGATCCTATTCTAAGCCGGAGTCACACGGCCGACTTCTGCAAAAAGTGATTCTGCACTAGGCTCTTTATTCCTTTTTTGCGTATGAACTTTGAAGATATATATTATAAAGAAATCCTTGTAGCACCGTTGGTAAGCTGGTTTGTACGTAGTAGAAGCTGGAAGCTTCCACTACGCACAAATCAGTTTTGCTTAATCAAAAACCCGTAATAACTTCCTCCAGCTCAGTAGTATTAATAGAATGTTTTAATGTTAAATTTTTTTAGCTTCTAGTTGTACCTCACAAATAGCTCAATAGGCAGATGGATCCTAGGAACCTAGTGTTACGATACGCCATCCGCCATGGACACAATATCTTCTATATTGTGTGTTGAGTGGCGGAACTTAACGCTGCACTTTTTCCATCCTTACGACAGCAAAGAAAATAATTTAAATTTGGTAGTGAATATATATTTTTAAGTTCAATGGCTGGCATAGGAAGCTTAGTGTTATGACACGAGAAGTGAAAATAATTTAAATATAATCGTTCCATAAAGCGGAAATCGAATTGTCAACAGCTTTCCTACAAGACCTGTATCTGCTGCGCCACGATAATTTCAAGGTAAATATATTAAAAAAAAATACTGAAATTCCATACAAAATTTCGATTAAACAAGCCCTATTTGACTGGCCTCTTGGAATGCCTGTTATTTAAATATCTATAGATTCAATACGTATAGCCTATTAAGCTATACGCTGTTATTGGGTAACGTCGAAATTGATTTATGAAAATTAATTGTCTGAAAACCTGTGTGTGACTCTGAATACAACAGTTCAAGAAAAAATATTTTTATCAAAACTGCACGGTGTTTAAATCCGCCGCCCAATGTAACTTTGGGGAATGTAGAGGACGGTGTACCGACTCTCTGCTTATTAGGGATATATTGTAAAGCTTAAAAAAAAAACATTTACCTAATTCTAAAACACTAAGGCCTATTGTGACGCAGGAGAAGAAGCTTGTGTCTGTAAAGGCAACAGCAAGGGAAAGCTTGTACATTACCTCAAAATTCTTGAAAACTAAAAGTCAGAATCAGTAGTTACTGAAGTAAGAATATCCATCCATTTCGACATGGAATTCTGGACGTGAATTTTCTTACCAGCTTCATACTGTATACCGCACATAACAAGATAAGCAGAGGAAACTTGAGAACCTAGTGTTAAGACACTCCGTGCTCATTAAGACGTTTCGTTTTGCACTTTCCGCCGAATTTGATTTAATGCATGTTAAGTGACAGAACTCAACTCCGCGCTTTTCTAAAGCTAAGCCTAATTTCCTCACTCTGATAATAAGTTACCAGAGCAAAGAAATGAGAACATTAAATGTTTCACTTCAGGTCGCATTTACAGTAGCATCCTTGTGCCACTAAGCAACAATAGACTTGAGCCAGTTATAGTAAATTTACTTTGTCATTTAAAAGTTATTTAATTT
>DWMZ01005848.1:0-10686 GCA_018249855.1 Eueides tales michaeli | reverse complement strand
ACATATGTATTAATAAGCCTCAGGAATTTCTTTGTTCAATGCGCTCAGCTCAAGATATCATCAACGGATTCTAATTGAAATAATCTTTGTTAGTTATATAGTTACAACATTAAGGTTATATTATTGAAGTCTATCGTGGCGCAGACGTATAACCGTGTGACTATGTGACATGTTGTGTGTTCGATCCCTACTCGAGGAAATGAAATATTTAATACATCTATTTCTTTGCTCTGGTATCTAAGTAAAGCGTGGCGTTGAGATCCGCCCCTCAACGAGCAATGTCTCACTTTAGCGAAAAATAAGACACTTCTGTTCTCGTCTTATCTTAAAACTGGGCTCCCCTAGTTTACTCTTTTTGCCTACTCTGTCAAGCTAACAAAATCGTCCCGGTCACTTGAAGTGTATTTTAATTCCTAACCATTATTTTTTTTAGATTCACTTTATATTTTCAAGACAACGTAGGCAAAGGGAACTTAGGAACCTAATGTCTGACATTCCGTTTCGTTCCCCATTTTCCACCGAATTTGAGATATTAGGTGTTGAGTGGTAGAACCTAACGCCGCCCTTTGCCTTGTTACCAATGCAGTGAAAACTTAATATAAAGATACTCCAAATTTCTGCTTAGATAAATGAAAAACGTCAATACTACGCTTTGACAACCAGAGGGGGGAAATTTGAATAATTATAACCATTTTTTCAAGTGAAAATCTAACGTACAATTCTCAAATTTGTACTCCAACAGACAAAATCAGGGCCTCTGCAAAAAGAAGAGTAAAAAGAATTTGCAAAAACGGCATCCGTATAATTAAACCCTATAAATTCTTTTCGCTAATTAAGATCAAGTTTTAAATATATCTTAGAGACAATTCTTTTAACATTTACTACTAATTAGATTTTGGCTTCGGAGACGGAAATGGTCGTTTTATAATGATTGCGTTTCTAAACCTAACCGAATTATTTCAAAGAGATTTACCAGATGCTCCAAATGACAAGTCTTTGCTTGTTACACAACTTTTAAGTAACAACAGTTAGAACAACAATGACAATTATTTAAGTAATAAATTATTTAAGTAATAAAGGCAAAAGAAATATAATTTTATTCTCCTTCTTCATATTCACGCTGTATCCCGCATATAGCACTTGAGAACATAGTGTTAAGACTCTCCGTTCTCAATTAGATACTAATGATTTCCACTTTCCGCTGAATTTGAGGCATTGTTGAGTGGCGGAACTCAACGCCGCGTTTTTTCTTATTACCAGAGCGAAAATATGAAATATTTAATGTCCCCGAGTGATGATCGAACCCACAGAAAAGAAACAAAATTCAATAAGTATATGTACTTATATCTTAAACATACATATAACTGTGATATTGCGACCTAGTTTCCCAGACAGTTGCGGCTCATTTGCGATTCCTACTTCGTTAACTCACCGAATTGCTAAACTAAATCTATTTGTGTTATACGTACGTACGTAGCTGTACGTATATCGTGTTGTTATAACAGTTTTAATTACATTTATACATGTGTTATTATTAATTTATCAGTTGCACACTGTATCCCACACATGGTAGGGTAGGCAGAGGGAACTTGGGAACCTAGTGTTAAGACACTCCATTCTGTTCCTCACGTTCCGCTGAATTCGAGGCATTGCGTGTTGAGTGATGAAACTCAACGCCGCACCTTGCCTTGTTACAAGACCGAAGAAATGGAAACTTTAAATGTTTAATTAGAATGATCGACATCCACAACCTGTCGCGTTTACACGCACATACGCCCCTGCGTCACGATAGGCAGGCGCAGGGGCACGCGAATTTAAACGCGATAGTCTTGGGTTTGACCACACTCTCACATTTTTTCTCTGCTCTAATAAATAAAACTCATCATTATTGTATTCTTTTACTTAACAAATAATGTTTGGATTTGCACAAAAAGCGGAGAACGGAGTGTTTTAATACTAGTTTCCCAACTATATACTGCAGCAAGGCAAATAATAATACTTATTTCATAATATATTTAAAGTAAGAACCCTTTTACACAGCGCCAGTAAAAGGAAAGCACGTTTTTAATTCACGAAATGAATGTTGTCACAAAGACGGAGTATTTCACTTCAACGTGCAACCTTTTGTGAATCAACACAATGCATATCAGATGCACATCTTCTCTTATATTCTGAGTTTTGACGTTAATATTTTCATATACGTATATTTTATGTATAAGAGCTGTCGTTTACAGTATTTGAGCTTATTTTTGGTGGTTGTGCTTAAAAATTTAGAATGTTTGTACAAGTAATGGTTATGGGTTCGAATCTTGAAGTAGTCTGTTTCCCAATCGTCTTATAATTTTCAAGACATTGTGTATGAGGTACGGAGCTCAACGCTGTAGTTTATCTTGTTTCTAAAACGATTTTTTTTTCGTTTTGGAAACAAGGATTCTTTTACAAAGTTTGTTATTTCTAACGACAAATTAAAGAAAAATGTATTAAATAAAATTATAAAAAATATATATTCTTAACTTAACTATAAAGGAAAATAATCCATAACATTTTAACTGACCCTAAGTTCACTTTGAAGCTCCTGAGCTCTCTAAGCATTTTAATAAGATCTATAACTTAAAACGAAAGCAATATAAAGACATCCTTCAACGTTCAAATTTTGATACGTCGTCTTAATAAGTATTTTCTTTCCTAGGTCTGGATTTTTTTATTAAAATATGTCATAAATAATTAATAAGTAGCGTTCTCTCTTGGTAAAAAAGGGTAATTTTAAGCATTTATCTTTGGGTATCGGGAAGTTGTAAAAAAATTATTCTACAGAGATGATCGCAACATGAAACTAGTTGTAACAAACCTATAAGAACTTCGTTACAGCTTGGACTGTTTCCAAAAAGGTGCGGGTTCAAATCCCGCTATGTTCTAATTTTTATACCTTTCCCAATTTTTTTCCTAATAATATCACTACTGCTATTATTAATATACTATTATTTAAGGCCTGTCGCGGCGCAGGGGCACAAGCGTGTGACTGTAACCAACAGGTTCTAGATTCAATCCTCAGTCGAGGAAATGAAATATTCAATATTTTCAATTTAAATATTTTAATGTTTCATTTCTTCGCTCTAGTAGTAAGGCAAAGCGCGGCGTCGAGTTTCGCCTCTCAACACGCAATGCCTCAAATTCGGCGGAAAGTGGAGAACGGAAGTGCAACGGAGTGTCTTAACACTAGGTTCTCGGGTTCCCTCTGCCTACCCTGCCTCGTACGGGATACAGCGTGAAGCTATAAAAAAAAATATTATTAACATCAGTTTAATCTGTTTATAAAGCTTATAAGAATTTCGACATAGTTAGATAAAAATACAACCTTTAAAAAATAGTTACATATTTTAAAAGAAATATTCAATAACATTATTACGGAATGCGGCGTTGAGTTCCGCCACTCGACACGCAATGCCTAAAATTCGGCGAATAGTGGCGAACGGAAGTGGAACGGAGTGTCTTAACATTAGGTTCCCAAGTGCTCTCTGCCTACCCTGAAATGTACGGAATACAGCGTATACAAGCTGAGACAGTTTAATTACTTAATTTTTAAGCTCTATGTTCACTATACTATTCTCATTATTCTTACAAAGTTCCTTTATGTTATGAATTCATTCAAACACATTGTTACGTGTAGTTTTCTATAAAACATATTTAATTGCAACTTTATGTTGCTTGTATAGTATTGTGCTGGAATTTATATACTACAATTATATATAAAAATGTAAATAGCATTTTTTTAATACAAAAAAAATCTATTTCAACACATATTCGTTTTTTTATTCAGCTTCACTCTACATCCCGCACATCACAGGGTACACAAAGGGAACCTGGGACCCTAGAGATAAGACAATACCGCGTTTTGCCTTGTTAACAAAGTAATGAAATAAAAATAATAAATATTTAATTTTCTCGAGTGGGAATCGAACCTACAACCTGTCGCGTTTACAGTTACGTGATCGTCCCTCTGCACCGCGATAAGCTGCAATAAAATATTTCTAAACTTCATAATTATATGGCAGTATATGACCGACGTAACGGTCTCGTTTACAAAACATGTCCAAAGTTTTCACCTAATAACGTCATTTCCCACAATCATCTAGCATTAAGGACCCTCAATTAAATTTTATTATATGTGTATGGTAGCTAATGTAACGGAATAATACTTTAACTTTCATTTAATTTTGACTCAGTTTTTTTTATTTTGGGAATAATTTTTTTTAAAAGTTTGAGGAGGTCGAGAATAAAAGACGTCGTTGAATTCCGCGACTTAACTCATAATGTCTCGATTTGTACAGAAAGCTGAGAGCGGAGTGTCTTTACACTAGTTTCTCAACTATATACTGTAGCAAGACAAATAATATTACTTATTTCAAAACATATTTAAAATACGAACCCTTTTACACAGCGCCAGTAAAAAGAAAGCACGTTTTTAATTCACGAAATGAATGTTGTCACAAAGACGGAGTATTTCACATCAACGTGCAACCTTTTGTGAATCAACACAATGCATATCAGATGCACAACTTCTCTTATATCCCGAGTTTTGACGCTAATATTTTCATAGATGTATATTTTATGTATAAAAGCTGTCGTTTACAGTATTTTAGCTTATTTTTGGTGGTTATGCTTAAAAATTTTGAATGTTTGTACAAGCGATGGTTATGGGTTCGAATCTTGAAGTAGTCTGTTTTCCACTCGTTTAATAATTTTCAAGACATTGTGTATGAGGTACGGAGCTCAACGCTGTAGTTTATCTTGTTTCTAAAATGATTTTTTTTTCGTTTTGGAAACAAGGATTCTTTTACAAGGATTCTTATTTCAAACGACAAATTAAAGAAAAATGTATTGAACAAAATTATAAAAAATATATATTCTTAAGTTAACTATTGAGGAAAATGATCCATAACGTTTTAACTGACCCTAAGTTCACTTTGAAGTTCTTGAGCTCTCTAAGCATTTTAATAAGACCTATAACTTAAACTCATATCTTGATCTGATGAAATCCAACATTTCTTTTTGTCTGAACGAAAGCAACGTAAAGACATCCTTCAACGTTCAAATTTTGATACGTCGTCTTAATAAGTATTTTTCTTTAATAAGGATTTTTTTATTAAAATATGTTATAAATAATTTATAAGTAGCGTCCTCTCTTGCCAAAGGGTAATTTTAAGCAATTAATCTTTGGGTATCGGAAAGTTGTAAAAAATTTACCCTACAGAGATGCTCGCAACATGAAACTAGTTGTTACAAGCCTATAAGAACTTCGTCACAGCGCTTGGACGGTTTCCAAAAAGGTGCGGGTTCAAATCCCGCTATGTTCCAATTTTTATTGTTACGTGTAGTTTTCTATAAAACATATTTAATCGCAACTTTATGTTATAGCATTGTGTTGGAATTTATATACTACAATTATATATAAAAATGTAAATAACATTTTCTAATACAAGAAAGTTCTATTTAAAGCCTCACCTTTGTAGACTACATTATATTCGTTTTTTTTATTCAGCTTCACTCTACATCCCGCACATCACAGGGTACACAAAGGGAACCTGGGAACCTAGAGACAAGATTAATATCGCGTTTTGCCTTGTTAACAAAGTAATGAAATAAAAATAACAAATATTTAATTTTCTCCAGTGGGGATTGAACCTACAACCTGTCACGTCTACAGTTACATGATCGTCCCCCTGCACCGCGATAAGCCGCAATAAAATATTTCTAAACTTCATAATTATATGGCAGTATACGACCGACGTAACGGTCTCGTTTACAAAACAGATCCAAAGTTTTCATCTAATGACGTCATTTCCCACAATCACCTAGCATTAAGGACCCTCAATTAAATTTTATTATATGTGTATGGTAGCTTATGTAACGAAATGATACTTTAACTTTCGTTTAATTTTGACGCAGTTTTTTTAAACTTGGGAATAATTTTATTTATAAGTTGGAGGAAGTCGAGAATAAAAGGCTAGCTCCCAGCGACTGTTCCCAATCCCTTCGAAGGCCTTTGCATCAGGCATATGCAGGAGAGTGCACTAATAGAACTTTTGCCCAAGACCCACTCACGCGTTGGAATCGCCAATCAACACGCCATTTCCGGAATGCCATTTATCGTTGGGTATCGGAAAGTTGTAAAAAAAAATACTCTATAGAGATGACCGCAACATGAAACTAGTTGTAACAAGCCTATATGAACTTCGTTACAGCTTGGACTGTTTCCAAAAAGGTGCGGGTTCAAATCCCGCTGTGTTCCAATTTTTATTGTTACGTGTAGTTTTCTATAAAACATATTTAATCGCAAATTTATGTTGCTTGAATAGTATTGTGCTGGAATTTATATACTACAATTATATATAAAAATGTAAATAACATTTTCTAATACAAGAAAGTTCTATTTAAAGCCTCACCTTTGTAGACTACATTATATTCGTTTTTTTTATTCAGCTTCACTCTACATCCCGCACATCACAGGGTACACAAAGGGAACCTGGGAACCTAGAGACAAGATTAATATCGCGTTTTGCCTTGTTAACAAAGTAATGAAATAAAAATAACAAATATTTAATTTTCTCCAGTGGGGATTGAACCTACAACCTGTCACGTCTACAGTTACATGATCGTCCCCCTGCACCGCGATAAGCCGCAATAAAATATTTCTAAACTTCATAATTATATGGCAGTATACGACCGACGTAACGGTCTCGTTTACAAAACAGATCCAAAGTTTTCATCTAATGACGTCATTTCCCACAATCACCTAGCATTAAGGACCCTCAATTAAATTTTATTATATGTGTATGGTAGCTAATGTAACGAAATGATACTTTAAGTTTCGTTTAATTTTGACTCAGTTTTAATCTTGGGAATAATTTTATTTAAAAGTTGGAGGAGTTCGAGAATAGAAGGCTAGCTCCCAGCGACTGTTCCCAATCCCTTCGACGGCCTTTGCATCTGACGTATGCACGAGAGTGCATTGATAGGACTTCTCCCCAAGACCCACTCACGTGTTGGAATCGTCACTCAACACGCCATTTCCGGAATAACAGGAAATGGAGAACGGAGCTACAAACAGATAGTTATCCATTTCTAGTTTGGAAATGTTGAAATATGCTGACTAGACCTCAGAGATTGTATGGTGGTAGCAGCGAATAATTCTTTAACTTCTATAAAAAAATATTTAGTTCCATTTCAATTTTGTGGTAAAGAGGCTCATGGCAATTGAAAAGATGGTTTAGTAAAAAGTGACGAAAGACGGGATTATCAGTTGAGAAGATGATTTAAAAGAATAAAGAAAGCTTGAAAAAATAATAAAGCCTCGTGTAAGGATAAAAGTAAGAAGGAAGGATAAACAAGAAAGACTTGAAGCTGCAAGAGTACCTAACAAAAACACTTAAGATACCCGCCGAGCACTTTGCTGTTGTTATTCTGATATATTAGCTATACTTCATTTAGTAATTCAGCTCTTTAATTTTAGTTTATAATTGTAGAATAGATTCATAAAATGATAATCAAAGTTAAATTTTATTCAATATCAGTTGTGACAAAAAACAATTATACCATATATGATATAATAGGCACATCCGCTTCATTATAATATGTTGAATAAAAACAATTACTAGTCTACAAGGAATTTAAGGAAAAAAGCGCTAAATTTACTAATTTGGTATGCAAATGAAGCTGGCTAGAGTCCAGATAAGCTAGACGAGTTATGGTCTCTGATTTTTTTCTTTGAAGCTAATTATTGTTGATGTCTATTTAATTTTAGAATTACCATCTAAAAAAGGTTGATGGCGCTTGATACTGGGTCACCCTACTTACTTAAAGAGTAAACATACAGGTGAAAAAAATAATAAAAGATGACAAGATGATGACAAAAAAACAAAAGATACCTAAATTGGACGTTGCTTGTGGTAAAATTATTTGTTAAAATTATTTGTCAAAATGTTTATATATTAATCATAAATATATTATGATTAATATATAAACATTTTGACAAATAAATTCTCGACCTCCTATGGCACCATAATAGATTATTTAACTTGTTGCTGTATCACACATATTGCAAGGTACACAAAGACAACCAAGTGTTAAGACACTACACTCTCACAGAAGTTTCGAAACATGGAGTGTTCAACACTGCACCCGGTGAACTTTTCCTGCCAAAGATAAAATAATTAATCGACTATCTATTATCAATAGCAAAAAAATTGTTACTCACACTTAAAAAAATCTTTTCCTACAAGTGCTAGGAGAGCATAATTTAATCCCTAGCTTTTGGGGTTCATAGATGTTATGCAATTTCTTTAGGGCAAGTGAGAGGAGATTCAAATTTTGCCTAGGTAATTTTAAAGATTATTTTTTTTTTATTCAAACCAGTAGTTACTGAGATCAGCGTGCTCAAGCTAACAAAGTTTTTCTATTATAATATTAGTATAGATTTATATTATTATCACTCCATCATAAACATAATAAAACTGTATCTAGACTCTGTCATGGGAGACATATGACAAAAAATATTATTGGAGTAATTTATCAATGTAACAGAATACCAAGCAAAAGACTTATACATTTTTTGTCTGTTTGTTGGTACATTTCAAAACAATTTTTATTATTGTGCTAGTTTTTACTTGTGGCTCTGACCATATGGTTAAATCGAAATAACTAATATCATATATTTTTCTATTTTTTAAGTTTTATTCCACACGTAGAAAAGAAAAACACTAAATTAAAAAAGTGTAAAAATTTGAACGAAGCAGGATTTGTACCCGCGTCTTTTGGATTCCGTCCAAGCACTCTGAATGACTAAGTCATTTGTTCTCACCAAGCTCCGTCGAAATTTTTATACGCTTGTTACAACTTATTTGTGTTGCATCTCTGTAGGGAGATTTTTACAAATTTTCGCTACCCAAAGACAATTCGTTAGAATTATCGTTTGGCAAGAGAGAATGCTATTTATTAAATATTCTTACTATTTTTAAAGTGTTATTCCATACTTAGGAAAGAAAAATACAAAATTTAAAAACGTATAAAAAAATATTTAATAACACTTTATTCAATTTTTTTTTACAAAGAAACTCTGCAGCTTTGTAATATTAGTATAGATTTAAGAAAGCTTCCCTTAACATTTAGTATCTATATTATTTTAATCGGTTCTTAAATAGACTATATATCATATAAATCATGTTGTTGTTTGTTGCTATTTACTTTAATTTTAATGTAAAGATATTGATTTTAAATTGAGGAAATAGATAAAATGATATATGAACACGATGAAAAGTAATACATATCAGTAAATAAATAATTGTATAATCCAAGCGGAGGAAGACGCGAGTAGGTCGCTAGTATTCTAATATTATGATGTAGTATGTATATCGTCAGTCATTTAAAATATCTCTTCATTGTAATATATGGGATTACACAATCTCATTTAGTGAAAGTGTATCATAGAATTGAGTTGGCTGTTGACCAACAAAATATATGAAGTTATATTTTTAAAATGAAAAAATAGAAAAGAAAAAATAAACAAGCGACATGCCGTGTCGAAATATGTCGATAGTAGTGCGTTTGATTCCTTAAAATGTTTCTACAGAGAATAACTATAATCTCTGTACGTTACGAATATACTAATAAAATTCTACTCTATAGATAAAATATAAAAATATCAATGAATTTGTTTTTAGCTCTCCATTGTATTCCGTACATAGCGGGATAAGTAAAGGGAAACTGTAAACCTAGAGTCGAGTGTCTACTCCGTCCCTTTAAACGCCGAATTCTGTAGGCATTGCGTTTTAAGAGGCTGATCTCAATGCATATCTTGTTACCGGAGCGAGCAAATGAAAATATTAAATATTTAATTTCCTCGAGTGTGGATTGAAACCACAATCCATTAACACGTTAACAGGCACACGCTTGCGCCTCTGCGCTACTTGAGGCCAATGGTAAATGAGGCGGGAACGATAACTTCAAATTGAAAATAACGTAAGTTAATTATTTCCGTTTTCATTTATTTTTGTATCACATAAGAAAGGAAAAAACACAAAATATATAATGATAGTGAAAAATGTACAGATAAATATGTTTGTTTCTACTAATAAATATACGTATTTATCTGTAGAAACAAACATATTTATCTGTACATTTTTCACTATATAAATTTTTACTATATAAATATACGTACGTTCTTTTAACGTATAAAAAATTAAACGTAGCGGGATTTGGGCCTTTTAGAATCCGTCTAAGGCGCTGATCACTAAGCCATACGTTCTCGTTCTCCAACTCCATTCATTTACATACGCTTGTTACAAGTTATTTATGATAGCCAAAAGCATCGGGATCGATTTTTTAATAAGTATTTTCTATTGCAAGTGTAGATTACACCCTTAAAAAGTATATAATTAAATTATCTTAAGAGAGATCTCCCAAATACCCTAATGTTAAGAGAAACGATTCAGGTCCAGAGTTAAAATAACTATTACGTTAATATTAACAATAATACATATCTTTACCTAAAAGTTATCAATATAATTATACGTATATATATATATATATATATATATATATATATATATATATATATATATATATATATATATATATATATATATATATATATATATATATATATATATATATATATATATATATATATAT